>DWPT01005398.1:0-12262 GCA_018251895.1 Agathymus mariae mariae
TATCTACCAAAACCCAAACTGTAGAGAAGGTGGGGTCTTCAAGGTGACGGAGACGCTGACAGCAGATGTCTTACGGGTGTACACGCAAACTCCGGTACGAAGTTGGAAATTGTGCTCGATTGTGTAACCTGGATAATCAAGGTACGCCACACTGGATGGACATCCAATATGAGTCTCCGTGAGGAAGAGTAAATGCGGCTGCGCAGTCCCTAGATGATGGCCGACTGAAGAGAGGTTAGAGTGCAAGTCACGTATATTTGTAAAGTGCAGTTTAAGTGAGGGGAAATGCAACCGCTGTGGAAAATAATTATTAATCCTCTTGCTTTTCACTATTTAAATTGAACGGAGTGAATAGAATGAGTAAATAGAATGGCAGTTGAACGAGGCGTAGCGTCGATAACCCGGCGATAGAGACAGTGATGCCGCGTCATTGGGGACATAGTAGGTCCTCTCTTCCGATCGCCAACCGGCATGATGGAGCCACCCCGGGATTTTTCGCAATTGACGAGGCAGCCTTTCGTGGGTGGCTATCCCACTACTTGTGACTGACTATGATCGGCCAGCGGTGCACCGTGCTTCGGATCCCGCTACCCTCCAGAGCTAAGCTCCCGACACAACATATAACTGATCATAAACGGTCCCGCAAACGCAACGCAACTGTTTAGACCCATTCCCCATTCGGCTGCATCAGACAACATGCCGGAACACGACGAACGCTTGGCGACATGGCTTCGTCTGATGGGTGGTAACCAGAGCCGAAAGCCGATGTTATGGCCTACCACCGGAGTTGCTGCTCGTTTTGCACTACCCAGGGGACACATGTCGGGGACGCGGGCAGTTCATTCCCAAAACCGACCCGGTTTATTATAAACTAGTGACAAATTATCTTTAAGACATTTTATTTTCTTGTAATGGAATATTAATTAATTAACTACAAAAATCGAATAATATAAACGCCGCCTTAAATTTACATATTACTTATATATTCGTTTATTTTATTCATATACCTTATTAAAATTTCATTGTATACAATCATATCCTGCTTAAAAAATGTCATCTATCAAAATAAACATCATTGTAGCCATGTCTTAAATGTTTCAGGGTCCATCGATGCCAGCTTACTACAAAGCCAAAGAGTACAATCCGGAGACAGCGGTGGATCCTTTGGTGAAGCCAGAAGGAGCTAGTGAGTTTGAATTCCTTTATTTACATTTACATACTAGAATGTAGGTAGTAGCTCGTAGTAGCGTACTTCACAAAATCGACTTCACACGCCTTTATAATACACACTTGACCCGCTTTTCTCTCCTCTCCTCTCAACGCAAGAGAGCTCGAGCCCAACTGTGGGCCAGTTTTGGAAAGTAATAATTATGTATGTAAGACGTAGTCACTAATTAAAAAAAACTTCAAATTCGAACTGTAAATCAAAAAATAATGAAATCGGATTGCTAATCATAATTAATTTTTATTAATATATTTTTATTGCAACTAACTTTAGATTTGTAAACTACGAGAAACAATGTTTTTAAAATGACTATAGGTTACACACCATCCATTCAGGAGTTCTGTTAATTAGAACTCCCCGATTCGTTGTTATCAGACCACCTGCAGCTCGCGTGCTGGTACGTGGCGTATCCTATCCATTGGTCGTGTCGCCACACCATGCCCGACGCGCGAGGCCGCTGGTACCCCGTCACCTTCATCATCTCCATGTTGTGGATCTCCTTCTACTCCTACTTTATGGTCTGGATGATTACTATCATCGGTGAGTGTTAGTCCCGTATGCAGATTTTTATGACAATCACAATTTTGACCTTGTAATCCAGTTTGGCAACTGCCCTTTCTGCCTAAGAAAGTGCTTCAGATTCGTTCTCTAATGGTTTGGTTTGGTCGTTTGTGATATCTCATGTATATACTACTCTCTTATATATGTCCTCAGGACGTGAATACCAGAACCAGGCGAAGGTATATTTCCAGGAGCGGATGTTTATCGTATATATTCTTGTGTAATTGATCAGCAATAGTATAAGAAATTTTAGTATAAGAAATACACATTTGAAATTGATGATTTAAATTAAAAAAATATTTTGATAATATCCAAAGACTAAAATTACTTAAGTATTAGCTATTCCAGTCATTCTTCCGCCATTTTTTAATGTCCAACAGTCTATCACATTGCGCCACTAACCGCGCCTACCACAGACTATAGCGTTGCTGTAATTACGATCAACACGCGACCTTTATCATGAGGTAAATTTGCTAATTTGGCTAGCGTACTACTATACTATACTATAGCCTTTAGTCCTGACCTCGAAAAGATACCTGTGAAAAGACCCAGGTCCAGCATTGGACGGTTAGAGTTGTGATGATATTTCCTTGTATTAATTTCAGGCTTTACATTGGGCATTCCGGACACGGTAATGGGGCTCACATTCGTAGCGGCCGGAGTCTCCGTACCTGATGCTCTGTCATCTCTCGCTGTCATCAAAGAAGGGTGAGAACATTGTATGAATAGCAATTAATGAATGTTACTGATGTCAGAGTTGTCCAACACAGCAGTCTTCAAACGACGTCGGAGACCTTCGGACTACATAAAGACTTCTGATGATTGAGTTGGCCACTAACCTCTCTGCGAATACACCTGAAGCAACATAGTGGAATGCGTTCTAGGCCTTATGGACGACAAAGAGAGGGGGAGAGAGTTCTATTACATATAACTGTCAATAAAATATTAGTTTACTTTACTCTGTAGATTTACTGCTTTTGAAATAACCATGTACACAATGGTTTATAACAAGAATTGTGATCATTCATTAAAATTTATCAATAATCCGTAGTAATTAATGATTCATTAAAATTGTGGTGTTACAAAATACATGGTTCTACTCTGAACTTGCTATTTGAATTATTTGTAGGTTTCCTAAGATACGTCTCTCAGCCTGCCTGAACCGCAGTATCCACATTATTCACTAAATTTATTTCTTTATAATTATAATTTTGATTCTCTGAGTGATGCAGCTACAAAATATTGGTTACAAATTATGATATTGCTGTATGAGTAAAGAAACATTCAATTAACGCTTGAATTTCTTAAATTAAAATGCAGTTTCGTTATATTTTTAATAACGTATCGGTGATGCGGTTGATGCTATGGATGTCTATGGGCGGTAATGACCACTTACCATCAGATAATCTGTCCCACATTTGTTAGCTTTGGATATCAAAAATAATGCATTAACTTTATAAATGTTTCTCGGAAACCTTCATAAGGTAATACGATGACAGACGAATCATAGTGAAACATCATGGTGGTCTATAAGTTTAAGATTTCATAGAGGTATAGACGCACTTCACATATATTTGATTTATGTTTCAATATTTTTTCTTTCATAGAATTTAATCGTTTCCCGTTATGACCAGATACGGAGACATGGCAGTATCCAATGCAGTGGGGTCCAACGTGTTCGATATCTTAGTGTGCCTGGGACTGCCGTGGTTCATCCAAACCGCCATCATCCAACCGGGCAGCCACGTCAATGTCATCAGCAAGGGTAAATATAACGGCATGGCATTGGTTCCTATTAGCAGTTAAAAAAAATGTTGTATGTTTTAAGCTTTATATGTTGAATAATTTAAAAAAGGTCTTAAAATTAATGAAGGTATATTATGTCAGGTACATATTAATGAAGTTCTCTCAATACCGAGCTATCGATATAGCAAGGTGGTATGTTGAATTAGTGTATGCCGTAGGTAATTTTCATAGATGCATTGGTATTTTAAAGTTTTAGCAATCTCGGACAATATCGAAAATAAGAGCCTTTCAATCTGGTCTTCAGGACACTAAACTACCATCCGACTGTAAATAACTCTCTCTTCAAGTTTCTCCAAAACTACGCTTATTTTGTTCCCGTCATGGTGAACTCCAGTCCTATCAAGTATCTTTATTGAAAGTGTAGGTCTCCCCCATGCTTTCGTATTGAGTCGAATACTCATTTTCATTACCAATTTAAAACATGGGATTGCTACACAAGACTTGGAGTTAACTTAGACGAGTTTGACATAAGAATACACAGCCCCAAGACGGTGGATGCACCGACCCTCTTCTTAGCACTCAATGTTACGAAGAGATACGCAACGATAATATGTGATGTTACAATACGCCCCCTTATATTCTTATGCCTTTACTTACCAGGCCTGATCTACTCGACCCTATCGCTGTTCTCCACCGTGATCTTTCTGGTGGTGGCCACACACGCGAATGGTTGGAAACTCGACAGGAAATTTGGTGCCGTCCTGATGGTGTGGTACCTGCTCTTCATCACCCTCGCGAGCCTTTATGAACTGAATGTATTCGGAGACTACCACCCACCTGACTGCGGTTCCATGTATTAAGATAGTAGATAGTTGAACACACTATGTTTATGTGTTTATGACATGGAGCGTTTAACTGATGGAGTTGTTTGTCAGCAAAATTCCGCCTGCGTAAAATTCAGTTTGCAGAGAATCTGCATGTAATGTAACTCATACGACTTTGTACTGACGGTCTGAACAACCCTACCAATATATTGCATGTGTTACTTGTAATAAATCAGTTTCACCGTGTGTAATCAAATTATTCTAGAAAGTAAATTCAGTTCAGAGTGAATACATCGCAATTTACCCATTGGATATCGTCCACATCAAAGCGATTCGTGTCTACTGTATAGACAGGCATAGACAATGTACTTTTTGTTTGCTAACACGTAATTCAGAAGTGTCAAAATACTGTCTACACAAAAGTGACATCGATGACAGATCATATCATACATATTACATCAATGTATAAACTTAAATGCGTACTACGAAATTGGAATGCGTTGTTTTGAAACCAAATGAAAAAAATCTTATAAAATATAACCAAACTTCTCTTAACAAAGCAAGTACACGTTTACTAGCACTCGGACTAACTACATGTAATAAAATACAAATATAAAAGATATAAAGAAATAATACTTCGGGAAGCCCCTCGGGTTGAATGCTCTATGTCTGCTACGCTCAGTTTAAAGGCCACGTGTGTGTTTGCATCGTGTATGTATGTTTGAAGTCACAAATAAAATGAAACAAGCTAATAAGCAATGTATTAATATTATAACCTGCCATTGACAAATACTGCAGCTATAATTTAAATAAGTATATTTTTAGATAATAATGATATTTCTATTGTACTCGTGTGTAGCATTAGAGAGATTAAAAAATCGTAAACTTTGTCTATTCCGTTCTGTGGTAGATGTGTATGCAGTTGACTATTTATACTGTTATTTAAATACATAACTTAAATTTAATAATTAATTAAATTTAATATCAGCGATGGACATTTAAAAATATTTAAATTACCTTCACAATCCATTTTTTTAACAGACTAAATTTTGTATCGTAAAATTACGAAAGTGACGTCTTGGAAATGGTGTTTTTGTTTTATTGAATTAATGATAAGAAAAACCAACTTTAATTTTAATTTTAAGTGTTAAATCTGAAGTAAACTTCCTCTGCTCCGGTGATGAACAAGCACGTGCCAGTTATTGACCACCGGTAAGGCAACACACATAATTTAGTTGTAATCCACACATGTTCATAATAAGTTAAAGACCATGGACGTGGTTACATTATAACCTTTTATTGAATCCCCATTCACGGACTCTGACATACTGCAGAGTTGAAAATACTCCCTACTGTTTTGCAAATAATTTGGTACGCACAATAGTTAGGACCTCGTGAGCTTACCTAATTTTTTTCTCAATTTCTTTGTATCCTAACCTCACCGTTTTTTGTGAGTTTGAATTAAAGCATTAAAATTAACGGTTATTTGGTATTACGAAGCGTTGCCAATTAACTCTGAAGATGCAACCGGCGGTAAAGCATATATTACTAATAACAGTGTAAATATTATATACCCAATTGCCTAAGTTGGTATGTGTTATTTTATCTAAGTGACGTAATTCAATACAATTTTTATCTAAGTGTTACCTTATTTTAGATTAATGTTACCAACTAGAATATCTATCTGGTACTATTGTGAATCTTTAATTAATATGTTGTTTCAATATTAATTTTTAAATGTGTATGAATGTTTCATAAAAATAATATTTAATAAATGAATCTTATTGCAAAAATTATATTTTTAGAGTAATTTTAATTTTTTATTTCTCAGAAGTGTGTGAATGTTTAAAATTAAAAATATGAATACAAAGTATAACAGTGGCGCTACAGCTTGAACATGGTAGACATCGACATTTTGACGAATTACGGTAGAAAACTTATACATATAGTTAGTTGGAATTTTTTGCATAGATATTATGGAGCAATACTTAATTAAATAGTGACCTATTAGGAAGGCACCTCTTTGCTTAACAAAACGAACCAATTTCAAATATTGCCGATCGATCTTCCATAGCGTATAGAGAAAACAAGCGTAATAGTACAAACTATAGCAAGTGTGATAAACCCTTGCAAGAGACATCAAGGGGGTACACAATACTATCGCATAAGCTTCAGTAACTAAAAGTGTATAGAAGTAATAAAATATAACACGCTTATAGACAAAACATTTACTTTTTTGTAGATTTTTTTTTTTTACTTTTTTCCTGAAATTATTATTTTAGCTGGATATGTAATTTTTGGGGTTATTTACTAGCTAAAAAAACTGCAATTATTAGTTTTCCTAATAATTTAAAGGTACCTCGATATCTGTTTCTTCCCTCTTCGCTCCGTAGCCGTTCCTCCAATCGTAATTAAACTCTGTGATGTACCTACGTTGCTCTAGATAATAACGAAATAATCATTAGAAGTTAGTAGACGTGGCATTTTTCAAATCTATTTACTGCCTAAGTCGATTCCTAGCGAACGTCAACGTCATGGCACATAAAATTGTTATTTTTCAAAAGCTTACTTAAAATACACTTAATAAAAGTAAGTACACGTAAAAAATACCTTTACACGCTTGTTTGTCACTCATACATTAATTCACTTTTTATGACTATATATGTTAATATTTTTATGAATACCTCGGTAATATACACACACGTACACGATGAATTAAATCATAAGTTATCCAGCACGAGAGAAAAAAAAACAGATAATAATAATAATTATGATTTTTTTTTACATTTATTTTTCCTTGTTAAATTTAAAAATAATCCTAATCAGTATGTCTACAGGCGGTAAATGTGCGAGATTCTGTAGCTTCCTAGCTTTCTTGTTGACGAGGGCTTTATTGTCTTGCTAGTAAAGTCGTTGTTAGATAATAATAATATAATAATAGAATGTTTATTATGAATATTAATACCTAGAAATGTTAACCAAATTGTATTATTATTGAATAAAAAAATAGATAATACGGCTATTGGTGTAAAGTACTATCGATACACGATTTAACGGTCTTAAAATATATGTATTATATTAAACTTAGATTGCCGTAATATCGACGTGAAACTTGTTGTCTATATTGTAATTGTGTTAAATAATGAGGCTTTAAGCTTTCGACCAATGAGAGCTCTAATGCCCTCGAAATATTCTTACGGTAGGTAATGAGTGTGTAAAGTGTTAAATGTTCGACCACTATAACTAGATCTCTTTTGATTACAGTCACTTTAATGTTTAATTATCTAATTTACGGTCATTTCAGAAACATCCGCTAAAGTTAACAAAGGTTGGCATATTATTATTAGTATCTCGGATTAACTATTCTCTAAATAGCTTTAAAAGTTAAAAAAATCATCACCATCGCGATCCGGTGTAGTGGGCCGACTTTCGTATTCTACCGTAAATACCTAATAGATACGTAGATAGACGTAAATATTGTTTATTAGAGCTTGCATGGTCAATTTTGTTAATATTCAAGCATCACAGAACAGGCGTGATGTATCATGTAGATGCGACATAATTAATTTTTTGTCTACTTCACATTGGACAGTCGATATTACACATGTAAGAACGTAGGTTGTAACAATAGAATGTACATACATTTAACATTAACAGAAACCATACAAAATATGTTAAAGTTAATCAATAATACGATTATGTTATTTTTTTCAGTCTTTACTGTTTTTAAAATTTCTTTTGCGGATGAAATAAAATAATGAGATATATGATATAATTTATATTATACATAACAGCTGTTCTGTGGTAGTAAGATAGATAGTCAATTAAAATAAATTATTGTAAGTATGACGTATTCATAGAGAAATATAATATATATTATGAAAAATTGTGTATGTTGCCTATAAATGTGAAATCAAAGGTTTAGAAAACGTTTATTAAAAGTAATTTATTTACACTGAAGGTCATTATAAAATTCTTGTAATATTTTGCGTCTTTTGTTGTCTACAGCCTATTTGAAATGTGTATTTGAAATGCGGCTTATCTGTTTAGCATATAAATTGTTGAACGTTCTGTACGGAACGAGATAGTATAATATAATAATCTTCTATTTAATAGTAATAATGCAGTCCATTGTCAAGATTATTTATTAGTACTGTGTAACAGCAAATCGGTCTGTTTTGCATCATCGCAATGCTTTTATCTTTTGTTTGTCATTGGAACATGTATTTACGCTTTGTATCGGGTCCATTTGTCAATGCCGTTTTTGAAGTACTTATTAAAATCCATTCATCATTGTCATAGATACTGACCGCGACGGCAACAACGGCCTGTCTTCCAACGCGCTCGCTCGCTCGCGGGATGGGTGCGTGGGGTATTTGGGTCCCAAAGATCACCTTGTACCCGGGCTGAAACTAGGGAAAACAATGGAACTCAATGAGATCCCTCTGAAGCGGGAACCCTTCCGGCGGTCTCGCATAGAGGTGCGGTCCCCCCGAGTGCCACGTGTGGTCCGTTGTTGGCTCGGTCAAACATCGGCTTCGTCACATGGACCACATAGTCCTGTATGGACTGCACTCGGAGGTCGCGCGCTATGACGTCAGTGCGCACATAGCGTCCCGCACCCACGATAGCACACAGGACAGTGTTTTTAAACTTTTGTAACAGCTCTCAGTGCCACCGCGAGGTCCACGCGTGCCATGTCGGATGTACGTATTGTAAACACTTCGCTTCGCTCGGAGAGGTTGATGAGATGTAACACCGGCCGGAGTACAGCTCGTGCGGCACGCGACTGTTCTAAGGCGTGGTGACAGTGTTGCGCCATCTGCATCGAGCTGTCGATGGTACATCCCAAATAGCTAACGCTCGGTTGCCATACCACCTTGTTGTTCGGACAACAAGATGGGAACCGTCTTACCGACATTGACGGCTATTCTCCACTTGTCCAACCGATTCGGCGGCAGGTCCCGCGTGAGTTGCGTCCTGCTGACGACGAACTCAGTACAGCTCGACGATAGAAAGACTGCGCTATCATCCACGAACGAATGCCTTGTCGATGTCCAAGAAGAACCAGATTATGTGCCACCCGTAGTTAAGCTCATTACAAATATGAAGCATCACCCGTGTTAGCGACCGGATCGAAATCCGTAGTGCTCGTTCATTATATTGAGTCACGAAATTTTGCGTTTCAGCACTAGCCGCTCGAAAAGCTTCGCCAGCGTCAATAGCGCAGGACCGCTTTCCGTGTCTCAGAGAGCGCGATGAACGCGATCCCCTCGAGTGACGGTATCGGACCATTGATGATGCACTTTCCTTGTTCTCGTGTTGCTCAGCGGCAGCAAACACGGAGGGATGGGACCTGAACTACTTCTCCATGTACCTCTACAAGTACCTCTGTCTTAGGCAGCGGCTCGACACTCTCGTTAAAGAGTTGTAAAGTGGGTACTTTGGCACGAGTCAGTTGTCTGCTGAAGTGGAGGAGTGAACGGTTCGATTCACCGACCTGTTAGATGTGACTCTCCCAAGCGGCTAAAAGGTACTCACTCATCTCAGCAGTCAACATCTCAGGTTACGCTTTACTCTGGGGCATCGAGAGTGCGGCTATAATTTTTAGAGTCTCCGTTTTACGGCAATCATATCCCGCGAGCGGGCTAGAAGGGTTAATCTGCGGCTCACCGTGACCCGTCTCTTGGTGGTGGAGGCCGCCAGTGCATTTTGCACAGTGGTGGTGAACACTTGTCTAGAGTGGTCTTGTGAACTTAAGCTACGCCATCTTGACCTGGAGGGAGGGCTTTCCAGTCCATACTGACATACTCTCCGCCCTATGGTCAAGAGTGACCAAGATGGGCAGATGCTGCGACTCCAAATCGTACAGCACCTCCCCATGGACCAAACACGGCAGGTCCTTGTTCGAAAGATATAAATTGTCTTACTTAAAAGTTTATGCAAGTCCATAGACCGAACCAGCCAAGTACAATTATCACTTTCACAGACTCTTATTGATTATTGGTGTAATTATTAAGTAATTATTATCATAATACCATTACGTGAACTAGAATTCATGCAAATTATCTAAACGTTTATATAAACGCAACACTTTATCTAAAACTATAGGTAAGAAAAAAAAACTCCTTTTCTTAACAACACTATATAGTGTAAAATATATTTATTAATTATAAAATTTTAATTTATAAATATAGTGAGGTTATAAATTTTACATAGGACTCAAAATGTGCATATTAAGTATTTAATTATAATAAAATTACTCCCTAAATGCTAGTCGTTCAATGATATATCCACTGTGATCATTCGGCTCTTAACAACACCATAACAAAATTACATAATTTTGTAGTTATAGTTTAACATTATAATGATATTTTATACGAAATAATTATACAAAAGTACGATTACAAATTTACAAAGTATGGATTATGTAATTGGGATAAGACTTTGATCATCATGGTCATAGAGATGTCTTCTGAGTAATTCTGATTATATTCTACTGGTAGATCATATTATCAAACTAAATATAATATTCATAACTAATAGTAGTACTACTACGGACGCCACACGAATTTTATTAAATTTTGTCAACTCTTGAATGCTCTTAAAACACGCGTAGATTGAAAAAAAATATGGTTCTTAAATATATTCCTCTCGTGTTGTCGTTCTTATGATTAATTACTAGACTTGTAGTACGCTATGCTTTTACGCATAAATTTCATAGCTTGTACGTAAAAAACGTACGTGTTAGAGATGTTGAATGGTATTATTTTCTTGTCTGAACTACAAACTCACAGAAATCCTAGACTTGTAATTGAAAACATTTGTGCATCAATTAATATTGTCAATTGGTTATTAGATTATATATAAACATTAGAAGTTTTTACTCTGTGTAGTAAAATATTTTATATAAATAAAACTTCACTCTTGTATAAAAATGTCGTTTAAATGTTCTAAAAAATGTATTGTTATTATATTATATCATTCGCTACATAACGAAATGTAAAAATTGAAATCGAATAATACTATTGCCTAAAATTAAAATGGTGAAGGAAAGTTAACAAGATTTATCTTATTATAACTATCTCATCCTATTCACCTTTGGATGAATCATTTATGTAACTGCGAGTAACTCACACGGATAATTTTCCTGAATTTATTATTTAGGTCAGTGTTGCCATTACTATAATAACATCGATATGCAGCTTACACACACACATCGATACATCTCTATAGTAAATGCTATGAGCTTTGTTTTGATTGTCTGCTCTTCAATCTACTCAGACTAAATGTCCTCAATTTGCACTAAAATCGTGTTGTGCAAATGAAGTCCAAAATTGTTGTAATATACTTATTTATTCTAAATTATTTGTAGATATTCAATATAAATTTACACATTGTATATTCAGTGTTAGAACTTGAATAGTAATGGCGCCAAATGTTTAAGCGTACAACAACATAATCCTTTAGTTTGTACTTACAATCTTTTACTTTTTATAATTTACTTACAATCTGTGACCTAATTGCTCACCAAAAATGTTTAAGAACTTTAACTATCACACTACTTTGTATATGTATATGTGTTTAAATATATTTCAATTAATTTTATTCTTCACAAGTTTCTTCATTGCTGAAGTTCGTACCCGTTCTGATAAGCCTTGGTGGCGGAGTTGACCAGCAACTGTATGTCCGTACTGTGTAACTTTGTTACTTTTACTCATTTTAATTGAGACTGTATTTATGTAAGATAAAAATTGATAGTTTGTATGTTTTGTAAACGATACGACTAGTCCATGTCCATACACGGCCCGCAATGGTTAATACATTTTAAGAGTACGCCTATCCCGCGATTTACACGGTAGATACGTTCCTGAGAAAAACGTGTAAATCGAAAATTAAAAATTTT
>DWPT01005399.1:0-12261 GCA_018251895.1 Agathymus mariae mariae
GTATATTAAATTGTAATGAGTTGTTAACTGTATCGTTCAATCGATACTCACGATATTGATAGTTATCGTGAAGAAAAAAAATCTGAGACTTATCTTAGTTTTTTATATGTTTACGTATTGATAGGTTTTTTTTCTGATGTTAAATTTTACTTATATATTTATATGCACTGTAATATTAAATTGATTAAATTAATGGTTTAAACCTTCTTTTGAGGCTCAAGGCTGCGATCAAGCTTATGGTTCAGAATAGAATTTTAATTAAGGTAATAATAATTTTTATTTTAACTTAAAAGATTAGTAATCGCTAAATAGTTTCTATATTTTAATATTATATTTATTTAAGAAATGTACATATACGATAATTTATAATCATCTGTTTCGTAAAATAATAACATAAATATTGTTACAAATGCAAAAGTAATTGCAAAATCGAATAAATAATTAGTATTTTGAAATAAATAGTTAGGTGACTTCGATTTAGACAAATGGTGTTATTAGCCACTAAAAAGAAATGGCGGCGTGCTTATTGTCTCATTTTCGGGGTTTTCCTCCCGCTCACGTGTATCTCCGTCTCGCTTGGCACAGAAACGCTTTCTCTGTTTAGGATTTTACAGTCTGAAAACTATGAGATCTCGACGATATACGTATTGGGATTTTAAAAATGAACTTCTAACCGAAGCCTGTATCATTATGGTGATTACTACGGTGACGTAACTGGCGACATCGTGGTCGATAACCATGTACAATATATTCCAAGTTTCACTTTCGCGTGAGTTACAGTTTCGTATAGGGTTGTCTATAACAAAAATAAAGCAGTAATCAGCATGTACGCATATTGAGTGCATGCATTTTCATTATACATTTCAACACATACATGAATCTGGACTTTTCAATATTCAGAGATTTTAATTTTACGGGTGTGAATGTAAATTAAATGATATAAAAAAAACATGTATATTTACTTCTGGAGACTTCGGAAATATGTTGTTAGAAAGAGAAGATCACGTTCATTGGTAAAGGAAAAATAAGATTTGAAATGAAAATGTAATGTTAAGGAACTAACGGAATTATTTTTTTACTAAAACTGGTAATCACGGTAGATTAAACTCAACGTTACTTATCACTGAATTTATAAATGTGTTATTGCTAACTTACCCAGACAAACCATAATTACATACATTTCCATCCATCTCTCATCTAGTATTATAGTTCTACTTTTAAATTGACTTAAAGTTGATTTAATAAGTGTTCTAAGTGCAATCGTTGACACTGATTTATTAACAGACAACGTAAACCCAGAACCGGTAAATCTAGAAGCATTACTAGGTGATATTTATAATAGACTAATATACATTTAGCACATTAATTTTTATATGAAAGATATGTGCTAAGGAAGGATATTTGAAAAATCCATTCCTAACGGTTTAACTATGGTATAACTATATATAGTATAACTTAATATATAAAACATAAATTGCAGTATATTATGTAATGCAATTTATATGAAAACTATTATTCCTGTTATTAGCTTCAAATTTTCTCTAACGCTAATGAATTCAAATACAAGTAACATCGTTAAAACATACGTTATATATGTACGTTATACATACGTTAATTTCCCGAAAATTACTTTTTGTATTGAAAAATCGGAAAACTAGTGAAGTAGGGGAGTAAAAGCTAGTTATATTATATTTTCAAATGTAATTATTGAATTGAATATAATATTTTATAAATTGTTGTTAATGCAGCAACCCTATTTTCACCGCGAGCCACACACATGCTTCGAATATTACTGTTTGCGGTCGCCGATACGATCCGAATTCGGAACCGGTAATCTGTCACAACTGGCAACACAATATTGTGTGTTAATTTACTAAATACACTGTACTGTACATATTAAGCAATTATTGCAGCCGTGAAAGTAATGCGTAATTGGGAATGGTTCTAATATATACGCAACTTGGATAACACTTAGTATTAAACGTGTATGTCCTTATTATTGCTTTATCAGTAATGTGTTTGAGCGTCTTTCAGTCTTGTCTATCCTGTAGCTCAGTTTAATGTGAAACGTGGAGTCCGGTCTCATTTTCAGTCTCCGATTTCCGTATTAGATAAATCTTTGTCGTTTATAATATCCATGCTCATTGAAGTCAAACAAGTACTGAACAAGAAACTAAACTAACATCGACAGATTGGTTATTCTGACGGAATGGTTCCTCTTGACTTCATTACGGAGTCTAATGCTGCTTGAAATAAGGTCGAATCAATAGACTAAGTATCAGAAATCAATATGCTTAAAGGCCTCCGATACAGTTTAACGGAATCTATTTAACGATAGCAACTACTACAGCGATAAATTTTGTCATATCCCATTGCTAATTTATATTTAAATAATCAAATTATCTAATTATTAATGAAATCGATAAGAAACCAAGGTAATGAAATATTGCAGCAGATGCTACACTACTTAACTGTGTTAATTACTGCAATTATATCTAATCGGGGATTCGTATCCGCCGTGTAAGGATCAAAAAACGAACAACATCGCAAATACTGCCTTTGACTTGTTTGTGAGTTATTTAGTTGTTGCTAATGAAGATCATTTTTAATTTTTTACAGCTGTTCTAAGCAAAAAATAGCCATACGTTGAAGGAGTGCGTAAAAATAGCATCGAAGTCATGGCAGGAAGGTGACAGAAATATTTGTTGCCTCATGTCTGTGGTCAATGAATAATGGTTAGTGAAAAATGCTATTTCATCAAGTTCCTTCCACTGAAAGTCTGACGGCACAAAAAGTTGAACGTAGCATCTATATATTCCTAGCTTGACGGATATATACTTGGTAAGTTATGATTTTGTAGTACTAATGAAGTGAGATTGTACAAAGATTTTTTTATCAGAAATAAAATAAAATATAAAATAAAAGTTCACGCACTCATACCTGCGCATTAAGATTCCCTGCATTGCAGGTGGCATGGACGTAAAGATATATTATGAATCACTGTACACAGCCACGAACAAATATACTTCTGTCACATAAATGTTTACTCCGGCCGGTGATTGAACCCGAGCCGTCTTGCTCAGCAGAAAGGTTCATTACCAACTAAGCTTTTTTGTAAACAGCAGGAAATGAGCAGACACGGCCTGTCTGATATTTAGTGATCGCCGGCAAAGGGCGTTTATAGCCTCCGTTGTGCAGTATGGCGTTGTGCAGTATTTGCAGCAAGACGGGTTGACTTGGGTTCAAGGATCAATGGAGGCTCTTACGCCTTACCTCCCAAGGCTATGGGGTCATTGAATTCTGTACCAATGAAATTAAATTATTTCACATGACCAATTCAGAAACTTCAGATATTGTAATTTAACTCCGTGTTATTATTAATAGCATATAGATTAGCTTCTCATAAAAATAACTTGTGATGAAATCGCTAGGTTACTAAGCAAATTCTTTAGCTCAATCTTGACCCAGTTCAGTCAAACGCCATCAAAACAATATTCAGTTACAGATCGCTTCGTTGAAAGCACCAAAGTTATGAATCGGAGATTGACGCGAGTCAAATGTTACGGGACCAAGGTCGATCTATGTTGTCTACATATATTGTTATGCAGCCTATCTGCTATTTGAATAAATATATACATGCATTCTATAACATCTAGTATACAGATCAAAGTAATATTCATTTTGGTCGAATTAGCTTAAAGCTGTTCTGATTGGTGTTCTAAGTCTTTCGCTCTTTTGAGGGTATATACACATCATTATTCAAATATTTCTTGTATCATGGATGGCATAGACATAAACTAATAATAATAAATAACCAAAACTTGAGATCAAATAATTATCCATTATATACATAATGTCTGTCTCGATCGAACTCATAATTTTTTTGATCGTCAGTATGCAGGATACCAACCGAGGTAGGGGGTAGTCTAAAAATGTAATACATCATTACTAAAGCTGCAATTAAATATATTGCCTAAAAGAAATTAAGTCCGTATACGCTGTCCTAAAGAGAAAATGGTACCTAATTTAGCTGTTGTATTGACATTATCGTTTTTTTTCCTGAATAACAGAGGGCAGCGCTGATTGAAGGATATAAATTAATTGTTTAGAGTTGATAATTCGTTCTGCTAGTTCTAAGTCGTTTGTTAGTAGTGATGTGGTACGAAACTCTTTTGAATTTTATGTAATTTATACAGGTCCCTAATGAATGGACATACCAAAACTTTATAGAAACGTTCACCTGTTGAGCTAGATACAAGTTTATATCAAACAACAAAGAAACATTGTTACACAGCGCGAGATTTATCTGATGATAAATAAAATTAAAAATACGGATTCCTTTAGATCGCTTTTGCGTGCTTTAGTAACACTCATATTTTAATCACGTAATATTTAAATATGCTAATATTATTCATAACTATGAAGTAAAATTAATTAAGTAGGATTTAGAAAAGCTTGAAATATCTTTGTTAAGATAAATCAATAAATATGTTATGTTATATCGGCATGAATTAATATGTTTTGTCACTTCCTATTAAGTGTTGATAACCTCTTAAATAATTATTTTTATGGAACATTTTATTGAACATATTGCACACCTGAAAGTTTTCCATAATTTATTCAAAATTGCATAAAGTCTGCTTTCCACCAGTCCATATTAATCCACACCAACCTCTCATGAGCCTCTCACGACAACACTCGAGGTTACTAGCGGAATTTTCACATTTGAGGAGTATTTGTACTTTGCTTCGACTACTTCGTCCCTTAGCACTATTCATAGTTATAACTCGACGTTCTAATCGTCGGTCCGAATCAGATTTATCAACGCTTAAGTAACTCATTGGATTGCGTGTGCAAAATAAAGCTCTGGCTTTATTTTAGAATTAGCTTACGTTACAAAACGTACAGATAATCTGCTCGTTGACTGCCAACCCATCAATAGCTTTGAATTAAGATGCTTGTTTGAGATAATGATAATCACGCGTCAATGTCATCCGACAAATAGCACGTGCGTCGTTCGTGTACAATTTTTTTTTTTTAATTTTGAACATGTAGTAACATACGTCAATTTTGCAACAAGCATAATCACATGGGAGGTCCCTACCATAGAGCCTCTGCTCTGTCCATTCTTACGGAAACCCTATTTTCTTGTTCTTCGTAATCTGTGGTCTATGAACAAGTAAAACGCGTCATGTCCTTTCCACTAAAGATCACTAGTCTTGTGCAGGTGAGTGACAATGGTTCTTAAGGCGAGTTTTATAAGTTGCAAGTAATCCACGTAATATAATATAATATACGTTCGTACGTAATATAATATACGTTCCATACATGCTAAGAATCATTTAAATCTGTTCATTGGTGTTAGCGCTATACGTGATCAGGCAGACCTACCGTTAACCAAACAAAGATTCAAAAAAAAATATTTTTCCAAAAAATAAATATTGTAAAAAAGTTTACCTACATCAAATTTCCAAAAATAGTCGATTTATATTTGTATAGTATTCGGTACTTTTACAGTTTCATTATCAGTGTAAATTATGTCAAACCGTGAAATATATACGTATATACTAAGAAACATGATTCAACCATGCCTGAACGTTTTAGAGACCTCCGAGTGACTTTTTATAAATCGGGTTCTTGACCCGCGACCTTCGTCTAATGCACCTTTTAAATCGATGTTTTGCTGCACCTAATCGAATTAAAATTCAATTATCAGGCAAATAATAATAAGCAGTGATAGCCTAATGATTTAAACGTAGGTGTCCAACACAGGGAACTTGAGTTCGAACCTCCTTTCTCTAATATTTCAAATTACGTGCGTCTTTCAAATTAATTATCACTTGCTTCCGGGAAGGAAAGCATCGTAAGGAAACCTGCATACCTGAGCGTTCTTCATGATGTTCCCAATGGCATGTGAAGTCTTCCGACCCACACTTGGCCAGCGTGACGTGTGGCATTAAACTCTTTCATAATGAGACGAAGACACGAGCCCAGCGGTGGGACAGTACGGGTTATAATGTTGTTGATATTAGGTCATAGCCGAATTTTATGCCTATCGCCCGTCGTGTAACGTAACAACAGAGAAATAGAATCTATGCATGTATAGAAGTATATACCATCATACATTGTGCTTGTGGAATGTTGCAAAGTAACGGTGTTAGCTTTTCTTCCATGGATCATTATAAGGTTCTTAAATGTGGCGATAATCTTAGACGGAAAGTTTGAATAGATGCGAAAGGCATTACGCGATGCATCGTACGTAAGATTTGACCGTAACCTTAATGTGTCTTTAAGACATTTATTAACTCATAGATTTAAGTACGTGTTTTATGTAATATCGCACGTAACGCGGAGTAATCCGACGTGGCCCTGCTTCTCGTAATGTAACAATTGTGCGATTAACCAAGTTAGAGTACGTTGTTATCATAATAATAGGCACGTCAACGACTCATCACCGATCGGGTACGCCACGTCAACAACTAATCGCCAATCGGTCACGTTATCACTGAGCACCTGATGATGTACATTTTTTTTATGGTAATAGCCGACAAATAAGCAGACGAGCCACCTGATGGTGAGTGGTCATCGTCGCCCATGGACATCAGCAAGACCAAAGGTATCTGATGCGTTGACGGCAAGGAAATGAGAAGAAGATAAAAAAGAAGGTACTGGCTCTCAAGCGACCAGCCGGAACACGATGAGTCGTTTGGCGGCTGACTCAAGCAGGAGGGTGGTAGCTAGCCAGGCGGGCTTCACGGAAAAATAATAATACCAAAAATAATATTAACGACTTAATAATAATATTGATAATATAATCTTTACGCGAAGCCCTACCACCAAGCAGGCTGGATTCTGTCGCCTCTTACCCTGTTCTGCCAGCGTGGGATTAGGGGGAGTATTCTAGGCCGCCCCAATACGGCGCAAACAAAATGTAAACAGTTGAATCGTAAGACGCCAATATTAGCAAAGCGGCAGCGGTACGTTCACGAAAACATTGTCAGTAACGCAATACTTTAGTTAACGAAAGTCATCAATTTCTAAGATATACTCTTCACGTTCGGTGACGTGACGTCGATATTTATAAAGATGGTTTATCGGTCTTGAGACTGGGGGAATTACTGAACAACTTTTTAGGTGAGTTTGTTAAGGTACCTGGAACCACTTAGCTGGACAGATGAAACCTACCTGGGTTTCGTTGGACATTAACCTATAATAATATATAAGTAATACTGATAATCTAAAAACCATATTTTTTATGTGTAAGACCCTTTTTTTAGTTTGACTCGAGAGATACGATTATTAAATTTGTTTATTTTGGCGTGTACAATACGGTTGAAATTAAGAGCGTAATTACAGCAATAAAAATTACACCGATTTTAATATTACTGTAATACGTACGTATAGTTTTAATTCGGGTAACATTACCGCTATGTAACATAAATACTTTTAACAAATTACTTGCTATGGATACTTATAACTTTAAACGCTAAACGCATGGAACTGCCACATTCTCCTACTGAAATTTCCACGTTGGATTGTCTGTACTGTAAGTAAAAAAGACACAAAAGTAAGTCATCAAACATGCTCAAGGCCGGATTATTTATATTTGAGCGTAACCAAGGGTCGAAGTTGGTGTAGAAGTGATGGTTGTCGTGGCGGTTAAACCTTGCAATACGGAATGGCTTGGAATGAAGTACGACCAGAGCCTCCTCCTACTTCATAACTAAATTTGTGAACGCAAACCGTTCAATGTGTTGATGCAATTGTTACCTATTGTTAGTATCATAAAATATAATAACGCGATAAATGTCTAAAGTTAAATATTCAGTCTTACAGGTGCTGATGTAATGTTAGTATTTTACATAAATCAATTCATTAATTATGAAGTGATTGGCGTTGGAGGCTTAAACTACTAAAATATTATATTAAATATTAAATGATCTAGTTGAGCTATTGACTTACCGTGCCACCATTCTTCGAATGACATAGATGGCGCCACCGTTCGATACAGTTTAAAAGCGAACGGTCCGGAAGGGCGGGCATCATCGCTGTCCGATAATTGTTTTAGATACAATAAGAGTGTAGTGTTGGTCAGTGGTGTATTTGTTATACGTGCTCTAACACTATCTTGTGTGTACAATAAATAATTTCGACTTTCAGGAGGAAGTCTAACCTAGAGTCCGGAGTAAAATGGTCGATAATCAATCTGTTAATACGCAAAGCACGACTATACATGTGCCTAACGACTAACTCATTATGCTGTATTCATATGCGTTTCTGTTTCCTATATTTCAACCCACACATTGTGTTTATTCGACAGTAACAAAGTGGGCCACGCTAGTATACAATGCACTTATTACAAACCGGTTTCTAAATTGCGGTATAATTCTCAAGGGTTTAGTCTTTAAGAAATCTCGTTGGCAAGTTTTAGACAGATTGTTGTAATAGTAATATCCAACGTCTTAAACAGGATATTTTTAATTGAATTCTTATTGTAAACCTATCAGCACTTAAACTTTATCACTGGCAGGATTTTCTATATGTACTGTCCAGATAAGCATAGATAGTCATTTTTTTGAGTTTTAAAGTAATACCGATAGGTTTTGTTCAAAGCAATTTAGATATAAAATACATAAAGTGTTTTTGCCAATGTTTGCCTATCGTTCAATATCCCAGAAAAATATTCACAAATATTAGAAATCTTAACTCAGCTAGCAGACACTACCAAGGAAACAAGCGATGATTAGATATCTTATTTTTTTATCAATTTTATTTCAAGTACTACATCTACAATGTATACTAATACTATAACGAGAGAGTGCGAATTTTGTGAACTTATGTGTGTGCGGAAAATAATCTCCGAAACCACGGCGCCTCTTAAAAACATTATTTTATCATAAATATATTTTATTTCGAATGGACAAAAGCTATATAAATAAGTCTACATATATAATTAAGCATAATTGTTTATGCCGAAGGAAGTGAGGGCGTGTTGCTAGTATAAGCATAAAGAAGTGTACATCCAAACAAATATAATAGGTTTCAAATGTACAGCGTTACGATCATACGTATGACTATTTTACAAAACGTGTTACACAAGCGGTGTCTAAAGGCGTTTGAACCAGTTTTGTTCGGTGTTATTGTATTTAGGTACCTAACTAATTTGCATACACCAATTAACAAAGAATTTGTATGAAATGTACTGCAAAAACGTTAGTAAGAGTCTATTGATCACGGTCTGTAGTTAGCGAATTGGATAATTGTGGCTAACTTCTTTGTTTAGTGAGCGAGGAGCAACGCATTATCGCATTAATAGCTTTAAGAACATTCCTACAAGTCGCTTCAGGCTGGCGATACCTATGTTACACCTTACGAATATACATTTAAGTGATACTTTTAATACACAATGAATCGTCGTTCACTTATGTTATTTTGAAGTCTCATGACATCTATAGATATATTATAAATCAATGAAATAAAATAATATGAAACATCTTATTGGTTTGTTCTATCATTTCAGGTCCAGTAAATTCGGTCTGTCTTTTTTATGGTCGGTTGACTTAGAAACACTTGAGGAAACTGTAATTATTTCGGCTGCCAATACTGGTGCAGCGAGACCTATCGCTATTCACACGTATCTATATATTTGGGTTCTGTCGCTTAATTTGCCTTCATAGCTCTGTGTACAGGAAGGAAATAAGTATTGAAACATACCACTAGCAACATTATTTTGGAGGTTATTGTTAACTTTGTATCGGGTACGATTATTTTAATCAGAATGAACATATTAATTATTGATGCTACGGATATCATGAATTATCGTTACAATTCGATAACTTAATTTTTACTTTTTAAAAAGTACTTACACACTTAAATAAGTTTTCACAAATATCTGCGATTCGAGATCAACCAATTATTCTGCATTGTTAAATACTGCCCCGACCGGAAATCAACTCTAGGATTCCTCGCTTGGTAGATAGGGTCACTATTAAATAAGCTATAAGGTTGTGTCGATTTCTGACAACTGAATAGTTGAATAATTGGCCATATACGATTACGTTTCTGACGTTCGACATAATAAGGATTTGCCAAATCATAATGATTGTGACTGGTGTTGCGCTCGGGACCCTACAGTCACGATTTTTCATCGACGCAAAATTATCCGAAGTGACAGCGACTGTCGAAATTGCGTTGCATTATTATAATGTTCGTAGGGTTTAGCAACTTTTAAAGACTACTAAAATTTGTCTACGTTTTCAATTAAGAGAGTCACGCGTACATGAATCGTGATACAAGAGTTCTATGCTATCGGCAGACGAAGGACACCACTCCCTTTTATTTAAGAGTAAGTTTTTGTAAATATAATCGACTTTGAGGTTCCTGTTTATAGTTTATAACTAAGTTATCATGTTACAGTTCTTGTATGCAACATGTTTTCACGTGCCTCAAAAGACTCATATTGTTGTTAATCACATTCAAATCAATGACAATTTTATATTAAAATTGGTAAGATGCAATTGAGAAAGCTTACGCCTTACGTCAAGAAAGAGCACCCGCATTGTTTAGGAATGAGGTTCTATAATTCTGTGAATTAAAAAATATGAATTATGTTCTTCAACACTCTATGATGAATATAATTCATATTATAACATTTGACACACGTACTCATGTTCTATGATGTTGTTGTTGTCATACTCATGTTGATGGTTGTTCGTCGCAGTCGATGGCTACCAACGCTGGAGTTCCTCAGGGGTCCGTTCTGCCCGCTATTCTTTTGCTGCTTCACATGAATGATCTGCTCAAGCCATTGGGTGTGCACAGTAGTGGAGAGATACCTTCCGAAACCTCGGGCTAGTAGAGAAGAAATATAGTCTGAAAGAGAGGCCATGGTTGAACATATGAGTCTCACACTTCGGGCAGTGTCCGAATGGGGCGATGCCAATCTTGTAAGATTCAACGCAACCAAAACACAGACGTGTTTGTTCAGCGCCAAGACGACTCCGTTCACCTTTGCTCCTAATTTTCAGAATGTATCCCTAGAATACACTGACCGTCTTCAATTGTTGGGAGTCGAAATTTCTTCGACCCTCAACTTTGGTCGGTTCATCGACTCCAAAGCAGCATCGGCTAAAGCAGCTGCAAGGAAACTTGGGGTTCTTGCAAAAGTGCGGTGGTAGTTCACACCGAATCAACTTTTAACCCACTACAAAGCCCAAGTTCCACCGTGTGTGGAGCACTGCTGTCACATTTGGGCTGGTGCTGCCAAATGTCGTCTTTCTGTATTTGACTTGATGGACAGGCGTACAAAAAGGCTCATTGATGAGTACTGGTCGGAACAAATCTGTAAAGCTTTGAGCATAGGCGCAGGGTTGCGAGCGTCTCGGTCTTCTATAGGATGCATTTTGGAGAGTGTGCGCAGGAATTGTTCGAAATAATTCCCTAATCGCCGTTTTCTATCGAACAATTTGACGTACGACGGGTATCCATCCTTACGTAGTGAACGTACCACCTGCACGGACGAAGCAGTTTGCGTTTTCATTCATAGGTGCAAAGGACTGGAATAACTTGCCCGCGTCGGTGTTCCCGGCTACTTACGATATGGATTTCTTCAAGAGGAGAGTGAATAGGCTATTAAAAGTTACTGCGTTCAACATCTTAGACTTCATCACCACTTAGCATCAGGTGGGATTGTTGTCAAGCATTAAGTTATCTTATGTAAAAAAAATATACTCAAAACCAAGATCTTCCAGTTGAAATTAGTTCAAAGATAATTGTAATTTATTATCAATCCTTAATCATGTGAGTGGATATACATTTGTGCCATATATTAGTTGCCTTCTGATAATTATAATGACAAAATCCATGGTCATCAAAAGCTATAGCACAATGCCTGGCTTGGTCCTTATCTGACATGTGTGAAGCAGGAGTACCTAAAATTACAGAATGTCTTTGACTTTATTAAGAATTTTTAGGTTCGTAGTCTTTTTCACGATGGTTTTTCTTAGAATTCATTTTTAACTGACTAAGCAAGTCCGGTGTCACTGATGTAATGAACGGATCGTGTTCAGTGATGAAATATGTTTTCACCTTAGTGGTAAGATGAACAAACAGAATGTTAGAATTTGGGGCCTATAGAACCCACATACGCAAATCGAACATTTTCGAGATTCACCTAAAGTGAATGTGTTTTGTGCTATATCCTGCTCATCTGTTTACGGCCCTTTTTTCTTTGATGGAAACACGGTTAACGGTCCGCAGTAT
>DWPT01005400.1:0-12261 GCA_018251895.1 Agathymus mariae mariae
TCTAGCTAACATCGATAGAACCTGTTTTCAATTTAAAAAAAAAAAACATCATTTAGTTGTCCTGTAAATACACTTATGCACGTCGTATTGTGCTTCTACTACCGTTTCGAATTGTAATGTAATTTAATTTAATGTTTGAAATGTAATTTAACATCGAGGAGAAAAGAGTAAAAGAAATTCCTTACAGTCAAGTTGGGTAATTTTCAACACTTTTCTCAGGGTTTTAAGGATATTGGAAAATTAGTGCACTGTTTTTTACAGTGTGTTACGTGTTCTTTCATACCAAAAAAATCAATTATCTTACAAATATTAGATATGATTTAATACAGATTTTTTTGAGAAATCAACGATTTAATGGCCATTCAAAGTTACAACGACTTTCGGGTAACTTTGAATTGAGTTATACTGGCAGTGAAGATCCTTCATAATTAAGTAATTATTTATTTTTGGTAACATTTTTTGTTTTTTAGAATAAAAAAGATGTAAAACTGTCAGAATAAAGAGTCTTGTAAAAGACCACAACTTACCATTCACTGGGAATACTATCTATACTATTTGTTCCTAATAAGTAGAAAAAACTTAACAGAAACACGTGTTTTAATAATATATGATATATTTATTAGGAATCAAATATAAACATAAAATTTTTCACGCAATTAACTATCAAATGAGATTTATGAACACTGATGAGATCGAAGGCTGCTAGTGAGCAGCGTGTTATTGAAAATATCATCATCTATGAAAATTATTCCATCCCTTCCGGTGAATCTATGATCTTTTAGTAGTGATATTATGTTTTCTTTCTTTACAATAAATATTCCTTTATTAAAACATTCATGGTGAGATTGTCAGAGCTCACTTAATGAAGGAATCCAGGGAAAACTACGTTCATCTTTAAAACATACCACCTGTGAACTTATCTGGATGTCGTTTTTCATCAGTTTGTGACTTTCTCAGAGATTATTCTTATGCCGTTTGAACTCACAAGTCTCACAACTTACTAAGGAAAAAACTTTTACTACCAACAATCTTTTGTTTTAATTTATAAAATAGAGTTATAGGCGACATGTTATACTTTTTTGAGGCTTCCATCCCAGTTAAGGCCTCCGATCGGATTTTATCCAGGGCTTCCTTTAAAATAGCTGGGTATAATATGACTTCACTCTATATTTACGCACATCGAACTTAGTCACTTTAGCTTGCTGGGTATGACAATGGAAAAAAGGGTTCAACTCAATTTATTTTGTAACGGTACTCATGATACGTATTATTAATTGCCAATATTTCGACCCAGTTGCATGAATCGTGGTCACGGCGAAACTGCAGTGGGAGAGAGAAACCGTTGACAAGCTAGTGGTAGATTAATCTAGCTACACTACCTCTAGCTCGTTTTTGTTTTTAGGTACCATATCACGTAATAGTAGTAACTGTAGTGTAAGTAATAGTAGTAGGTACTAGTAGTAGTAAGTGTCGCGTGTCGTGATAAGGTACCTTCTTCTTCTTCACGTACCATCTCCATCAAGGAGTTCAGCGACCACCTCGATAGATGGTTAACGGTTTTCATCATTTCCAAATCTTTATTCAATATTTGTAAAACTTTGACATTTGATATTCCATTTTTCCATTTAATGTTAACCATTCTCCTGTAGATCCACATTTCAAAATCCCTTTGTTTATCAATTTACTTCTTTTTCAGTTTCCAACTTTCGAAACCATAGATAAGAATTGGAAAAACATAACATTTAACCATTCTACACCGCAATTTTAAGCTAATTTTTCTGTTAGTCAATTGTTTCCTCATGTTCTGAAAGGTGTTTCTGGCTGTTTTAATTCTCATTCTAATTTCATGATCCGATTCCCTGTCTTCATTTAACCAACAGCCGAGATATTTGTATATGTTGACGCTTTCTATAGAATCATTTCCCAATTGCAAAATAGCTGACGAGTTTAAATGTTTACCAATAATCATGAATTTAGTCTGAGTTGTTTTAATTTTGAGTCCATATTCTAAAAGCATCAGATTCAATTTTTGAAGGTCATTTAGGCTTTCTGCTAAAAGGACGGTATCATCTGCATAAGGAACGTTCTGTATCAGTTTATCATTTACCCGATATACAGGGTGAAAGAATACAAACCTGTCTCACTCCCCTTTCTATTTTAACCTCTGTAGTCAATTGGCTATTAATTTTTATTCTCGCTTTTTCTTTCCAATATAAATTCTTTATAAATGTAAACTCTTTTTATCTATTCCAATTGATTTTCAAATCGTTATTAATTGATCGTGTTTGACATTATCAAATGATTTCTCAAAATCTATAAAATAACTGTAAACATTCACTCTAACATCCATGCAACGCTGAACTAATAATTGGATTGCTACAATGGCATCTCTAGTGCCCAACCCCGCTCTGAATCCAAACTGTGTTTCCCCTATATACTCCTCCAATTTTTTGTAAATTCTGTTCTGAATAATTATCAAGAATATTTTAAAAAATCACTCATAATATTGATGACTTTTCTGTATTTAATTCCGATCTCTGCCACACACACTTTTTCCTTAGTGACAAAAAGCGCTAATGTTTCGAAACTTATTGATTGTTGTCAATTTAATGTGATATTTGACATTTCAAACAAATAAACGCTCTGTTACATATAATCATTCAAGCTATAATATTAAAGGTGATTGAATAAAAAAATATAAACCTTTAAAGTGATTTTATTCAAAGTTACATGGAAATTCAAAGTTAGCCAACTTGACTGTAGCGCATCTTTCTTTGGTGTTAGGAGCGTCCACGATAACGGCAACTATTGATATAGTTAATGGTTTGTATGCTTATTTGGTCGGCTAATAACATACAAAAATATTTACAAAAGTGTCAGAAGATAATTCATGTTTCATGATCATATTTTTTATTAAGACAAGCATCCGGTTCAAAAAATCTCATTGTAATCTACCAAAGAACTTAGACAAATATTTTCAAATTAGGATTCACTGTTTCTTTAATTTAAACTAAGGTAATTTCAACACAGGTAAGTTCAAACAGAACGAGGCTTTACGATTCAATATCAATAAATATACTATAGGATCCTAAAAATACGAATACATTAAAACGCTCCATACGCCGTACCCAGCCGCATTGTTGTGGTGCTCTACTGTTCAGAACTTTGCTATTGTATTCTCCTTCAAGTGTCTGGAACGCGTGGAGCGCTGACGCTACGATGTCGACGCATCGATGGTATGATTCGTTGCGTTTTATGACTGCTCTGTGCTCAGATTTGGTCAATATATAGCTGAAATACTTCAATGAAAAACTATATATTTCGCTTACCGCTAATACAACTAAAAACTACAAGCCAATGTTTTTATATTGATAGCTAGTTGATAGTATGTTTGCTTATTAACTGATATGTAAATCAAAGAGATAGTTTAATGAAAAAACCATGGATTGCTCAAATAGCTCAAATAAATAGCCTAGTTGGTTAGACAGGCTAACGTACCACATATCTCAGGTTCGATTTTCAGGTATTATCTGATTTTTGTATGTTGTAGTTGTTAAGGTGGTGTGAAAGTGTGTTTTACAATTTCCATCACTACTTCATGAGTAAAATTAATCAGTTCTAAAGTTAGGTGTACTGTCTTATAAGGTTAGGAAAATAAACATTAACATAAAAATTTAAAAGTAATTTAGTTTTTTCAAAACCCACTAGGTACTTGAATTTGTCTTTATCGAACCTACATATAACCTCGACTTGTGTTAGATTCCTTATTAATATTGCACAAAGAAAATGTTTCAGTCGATTTTCATTACCAATATTATTAAACAACATCGAGTTCACAATCGCAGCATCTCATGTCGCTAATAATAAAACATAATCGATGACATAATAACCCCACTGATATAGAGCCCCATGCAAAGCGCCCTACATGCATTCGATATAAAAAAAAATCAAGCAAGTTTAACCCCTACTCGAATAAAACTAGGGTTCGGTCCAGCTGCAAAAACATAACCAAATCTCTATTTTTTTATAAAATGTCTGGTTCTGGCAACAATACGAAGTCACCCTTGACTGAAGCGCTGCTGCCACCCTTCCGCGCATGCTCAGAATCGCTCCCAACTTCAAACTGATACGACCAAGCCTCCGTCCACATCAACTTCACTCTAAACTATATATACATAACAAATTTCCCTTGTTATTTTTACAGTGAATTCAGTAAAATACAATCAGATACATCCAACGCATTCCGTCTACGTCAGTTTAAAGTTCACGTGCAGTACCGGTGTAGTAACCTCGATAAGATTTCGATTTTAAGTGTATTACCGCAAAAGAACATTAGAAATTACAGTGATCAATAGAATCTCTTTAATTATTTGTGTTTCTGTTCGGTTGTATCGCTTCGGTGATCGTGTTTATCAATAAACGCTTCTAGCCTCACCACAACGAACGTGCATGTATCTTTCGAGCCACGCTTTGTCCGGCGTTTAGTGTTTTGTGTGGGTCTCGAGTCAATTGCTAGGTGTTCGTGTTTGGAGAGTGATATGTCGAAACCCAATACGCTGAAGGCGCACAGGCTTAGCGCGGAGTTCGCTGAGAAGAGAGGGCATGCTTTAAAGAAGACGGATCCTGCGAACCCATAGCAATCACCAGTGAGTATATCAAAAAACTATTTTTTAATCCTCAGCAAGTCCTAAGCAGACGTTATGCTTTTAAGTCACTATAATGCACCTTTCATCTGCTTGTGTTTTTAAGATTCTTGTCTGTAGAAATAGACTTCAAAGTCAGAGGTATGTAATTGTTAGTTTAAAAAAAAGTCAGGTAGGAATTATCTTATTTATTGCATGACAAAAAATAATCAATACACACTATAATCATAATAAGAATTAGGTACCTAATACACGACACAACAATTTATATAATATATGTAACTTAATATAACGATAAAAATAAACAAAGTAAGCAGCATAAAATATTTCAACATGTTTGGCAGGTAAATATAAATAGGTACTTTTTCTTAATTATCATCTGTTTTATTAACTACACCACAACACGTTTTTAAGACATTATTACTGTATTTTTCTTAAGTTTCTAACCTTGACAATTTAACAGGCACCTTTGTCTCACTACTTTTTCATTTGACAGGTTTAAATGATTTATCTAAATGACCTGTTTTTGTTCTATCATCCACCTATATGTTGCAGTGTATCTAAGTTTAATTTATGTAGCTAATGTACCTATATTTATCATTTTGCTACATGTGCAATTCATTTTAAAACGTGGAGTGTTCAATTGCAATTAATTAAAAGTCAAATCCTAAGCTTACAATTATATAGTTGTACCGTCTCAAACATGGCCGCTGTACAGCTGTTTCGCACATCTAGTACGCATGCGCAATAATTTCGCGCCCTCTTTGACGTTACGCTACGCACGCTACCATAAAACGGAACACAAATAGTTCGTTGAGTAATATCGTAGTATTTTTTTTTATTGAGTTTGTCATTTCGTTTACAGGAACAACCCATTTTTTTGGGATTTCTTAAAGATTTCCGAATCTGTTTTGATGATTTCAGCCGAAAAGAAGGTCACTCGGCTTAGAATATGTTTTGAGAAAATACTGTCATATTAAAGATTTAAAAAAAACGTAACCAGCAGAATTATTGCTTTGAAACAACTTTACGGAAATTTTGTTAAAATAATAACGGCACGTTCGTATAATTCTGGGGTAAAAAATACGGAGATTTTAATTTTTCTCCAAATCAAAGTTTCTTCGTTTTCTATATGTTATTGATTTTCGACGACGATAATCATGTTGTCTGTCTCTATTTTGACTATCATACCAAAGACGACTCGACGATGAACTATTTGAGTGGAATTATTGATAAGCTCCAATTCGTTATTGCGGCGTAGAAAGTATCAGGATGTTGGGTTACACAATTCATTCACTACAGATTCCACAACCGTACACACATTTTATTTCCCATGAACATATTTATTGCTCGTTTATGGCTGTGTTTATTAATTGTAACTGTTATTTTATTCAGAGCCGAAGACCGGGCTCATTGGCGTTTCTTAGGAAACGTCTTTGTCCAGCGATGGACAAATATAGGCAGATGATGGGAATAATTATGTTTTGATTTTAAATTTGTTTTAATCAAACCGTACTAAGTGTTCTTCCGTAAAGTACTGCTCGCCATCTTGCCAATTTTCGGTAATTCAGTTGCTAAAACTACAACAAAATTTATATTCAACAACATATTATAACAATAATTTAAAACATTCATACGTTACTTGAGGCTTTGTAAAGTATATAAAAATAAGATTTAAACATGCTTTTCAATAATATGAACAATAGTATTTTCAATATTTTACTGTAATCTTTACCCTGTGAATGTCGTAAATCTGTAGCAAATATTTATGAAATAAAGTTGTTATTAATTATTATCGTTGTTAATACTAAGAAGAAAATAAAAAACACAAACTTGAAATAATGTTAGACGTAATAACAGCCAGTCTGAGCGAAGTTTAAGTAATTATTATTTCCAAACAAAGAACAATTCAGACCAACAACAATAATGCATTTTTAATAAACTTTTTATTTGCCAGCTCTTAAGCTAACGTCCATTCTTAATATAATATATATTATTTTCAAGAAATTTAGTAACCCTATGCATAGTGCAACCCTCTGCTGCACCTTGAGTTTTTTGTGAAATGTATTAAAAACAAATTTCTAGGCTTCATTTTAGCACAGTACCCTAGAATAATTGCCGCCCACGTGTCTGCCAAGCATCGCTATCGGTGTCAGCCAGGAGCACGTCACATGCTTACTAATGCAAAATTTAAATATGCCACGTATTTTTGGCATTGCCAGACGTTTTATTGATATTCCATATATATATATATATATATATATATACATATATTTCTGCTGTCTACTGTGTATGATACAAACCTTTGTTACTCTATTATTTATATAATAATTGCATGAAATGAAACTATGTAACTTAATGTGAACGCATAAAATTCAAAACACATTTAAGTCACATTTAATCGCTTTAATCAAAATCTATTGCGTAATTTAAGAGAACTTTGCTCGATAATAGACACCTGTGACTCGTAATCAATTCATTCCCATTATTATTTGTTCAAGTTCACATACGGCAAACCGGTGCTGAATGACAGCAGGTTAAACTGGTTCATGCCTACTTTCCAAAATCAATCAGACTATAGTATTCTTAAAAGTAGCAGTACACTTTAAAATATTTCGGCAATTTAATATGAGTTTACTAATCCAAGGATTGTAATTCATACATTACAACCCATCATTGTCCCTCTGTTGAGCTCCGGTCTCCTATCATGGTGAGAAAAGTCAAGGCTAAGTGCGTGTTGTCAGACTTCACACACCTTTGCAAACATTCTTCAGAACTCTGAGGTATGCAGGTTTTTCGTCACGAAAGCGAGTAATAATAATTTATAATAGATCGTAGTTTTTAAAGTGGCACAACGTGGTGGAGAGCACTCAGGGTCTCATCACGGGCAAAGAGACTTCTAATGCTGCTAAAGCTAAAACACTTTTATGGTGATGGTGGATAAATTCTCAATAAACAACTAAGCGTACTAATACTACTAGTACTAATAAAATTTTCTTAACACATTTTACAATACTTAATTCGATGAAAACACATGTCAATCAGAAATAATTTTGCTCTGAAATACCTTCCTTCTGAAATATCCTTACGTTTGTTTACGCCACAATATAGAGTTCATTCAACAACCAATAGATCTCGATCAACAAATATTCTGTTTCCCAATTTTGAATTCTAATGCGCTGGTTCTAAGAATGGAATTAAGATGCCGGTCTCTAATTATGTATAGAATATTACTTAGTGACTATAAATTTTATGAAGTAATGGACGTTTTGGGGATATTTTAGCGCAACAATAGATCGATGGGTGAAATGAGTCACGGGGCAACAACCTCGCCTAGACAGATGGGTAAGTAGACGGATCGGTAGATTAGTCGCTAGATCGGTCGACCCTTACGATCTATAATTCAACTCACATCTTCATTACAACTCAGACTGTGTCTCTACGAGGTTAACTATTGGATGCCATAATGCTCCTAATCTTTTAGAAAACATTATGATAAACTCTCATGTTTTCAAATTTATTTATAATTCTGTAATATGATATTATTTGGATAAATTACATTTACGACCCAAATTCGACTCTTAAATTCTATCAGGCGATAGGTCAGTAGCAAATTAATACGCTGTAGATAGCTAGATGGCTCAATTTCAAATCACTAAACAATCGACGCCTTAGTAATTTGAAATTGGAAAGTACTAATAGATTACCCATTAGACTACTTCTCAATTCGTTTATATAGCCCATAGCTAGGCTCGAATTTCCTTTCACGATGTGAAGACAATTTTTACGCTAGTCCAATAAGCTGGTCAAGAGCAGATTGACAGATTGCACACACCTTCGGAATCTTTACAGGAAACATTAAGTTTTGCACATTTCAAAAAGATTTGCACGTTTGCACCTCAAAAATTAGAGACGAGTGCAGAATTCAAACCCAGGCTCACATGCAGAAACTCAGCTTTCAAACTAATAGATTGTCACTGATTTACTGGTTATAGTCAGATTTACTGGTTATGCAACAAATCTTTAGGACGCTCGGTTTAGATGTCAGTAGTTTTTTGATAAGGTTTCAATTTGGCGGTCAATTTGGAGAACAAAAGGAAATTCTGAAAAGCTTAAAATTAGTTCATTATTTCATTATTTCATTTTCCAAAATTCACTCGGGCTATATTTTAATCATCTTGTTACGGATTTACTTAAAATTAAACGTTATTTATATATGCTTTTTCACTACGATAACTTTTTACAAATTCACTTTTTAGGGTTGCCAAAACGTTTCTTGAACAATAAATATCTTAAGGCTATATTTAAGCTCACATATATTCATTATTTTAGTTTATGAAGCTTCATCGTTGGGCCCAATAAATATTTCACTGTTCACCTTGTACCCTGCCGAATAATAGTAGCCGCGTCAAGCCCTGCCTGTTAGAGATTTCTAAGGTTTACTGCCGAGTTTTATCTCGGCGGTAACTATAGGATTATTTCTTTGGCCTACCTTTGGTAGAGAGGCAGTTATCAAGCGGATTAGTTTTTTCTGTGCCAGAAACATTTTAATGGTTCCGGTGAAATTCCGTTGGTCAACTTAGTAAGGGGTTGTGTGACGATTATTGTTATAAAAAAAAATTGTCTATAAACTTTAAGATCCTTCTTTCCATTACTTGAATACATCTCATTAGCCACCCAATATAGGGCATCACATTTTGATTTTACTTCACCACAAAGCTCCACAGCAGATGGATACTATGTTGATTATTAATCAGCTTAATGCCAAAGCTATTTAACCGCTTTATAGCCACCCATATTCTGATATAAGACGGGAGCGCGATCGATTTTATTTCTATCTGACCGAAATTTATTTTTTAGATTCTGTCGACCGTACACTATCACAAATCACTTTGATTAATTTATTTTACATTTTATTTAAACGATATACAAGTACATACAAACGTTGAATGTAGCCACAGTGCTACGAACTCTTGTAGTTTTTCAACACTTGATTTATAACCTCTGATTTTGAAAAGGATAACACGACCAGTTTGAGTAGAAGCAAAAGTTTACTTGTAATCTATCAATGAAACTCTCACGCGACTTACTCACGCCAACTTCCTATTTAGGAGTTATTATAGTAAATAATTATAATAAAGTTATACCCTATTTGACTTTATATTGAGTCACATAGCGAGGCCGTTACAAAGTAAAACAATTCAGTCGATGAAAGTAGTTCAGTCCGGTGGTCTAGATTCAATAATGCACGCAATTGACGAAATTAATGAATTTCAATGGTTTTTGCCTATTAAAAATTTATCATCACTTGTCAAAATATTCGCTGAAAGGTGAAGGAGAACTTTTTATTTCATTGGTATATAACCTTTAAACTCCTTCCATTCATTGAGACTAGAGTTCATCAATGTAATTATTATTGCGCCGATGAAATTTCGTAAATGGATTCAAACAAATTATCCACAGTCTATACAAAGCGTCATTTCATATGAAATTTAGGTATTGCCGATATAAATAACACGCACCATTACAATAAATCGTTTGAACGGTAACCCTAACGGCAAGCAAACGCTCCATAATTCATGAGTGCGTATTACATCGCGTTGCGCATTTGCATACGATTGGCGAACACGCCCCGAGCCCCAAACCCTCGCCCCGCGGTCTCTACCCTGGCCATCGACTACAACTGGTGAGTGAATAAATCTATATTTATTGATAAAAGAACACCGTAAAAGTCCAGAAACGGTAAGGAAATGTCAAGGTGATATTATATTGGTATTAGTATTGGAGTTTGTACTAGAGATTGAGAGATTTGGATTATAAGGAGAACCTGGACGTTGTAAGAGACGGTCGATTGTTTTGAGACGTATGTCGCCAGAAAGACCGATTGTAAGGATAAACTGAAGAGTTTCTTTACGACGTGGTATTGGGTAAAAGACAAAACCGTTCTCGCGAGAATTATAATCTATGCAATTGAAGAGTGCTGAAATAATAATTTCACATAACTCAGTCACGCTATTAAAAAAGTCCCAGAATCTTTGAACCATATACTCCCTGTTGTAGTGAAGATTTTCCTATTCTAAGTCTTTCTATTCGTACAGTCGTAGTTTTAAATATATGATATACAGAGTACGTATAAAAAAGTATATCATATCAAAAACAATATTAGTATTATAATTTTACTTATAAATCCCATTTTTTTCAACATATAAAAAATGTATAAATAATCATCGACATACCTACAGTAGCCCCATAAAATGGCCATGAATATAATATATCAACATTTTATTACATAAATGAATATAACGGTTGAAAACCTGACGGTAATTGGTGATGAAGTCTAAGATGTTGAACAGACTAACTTATAGAAACCACTCTCCTATTGAAGAACTCCTTTTTAAGAAGGAAGAAAATAATAAAGTAATGTAACAAAACACATTCTCAAGTACAGAAAAGTTGTACCCAATTATAAAAAAGTTATCCTAAAATTTAACTTCGTTATTTACTTAATTTGACTTATTCACTCCAATTTCTCGACTGAGAAGTCGAAATAAAAAAAAAACATTATTCAGAATTCATCTTCGGACTTATGACCTGATGAATAAAGTAATTCATTAGAACAGAACCCGAATAAATTAGTCAGACTTCAATCTTCTGCTTGTAAGTCTCTTGTACAACTCTTGTACACATGAATAATCTGTAACATGATTGACAGTACATTTAATTAAATCTACGTTGCTGTCTCCCAACCTATGTTTGCATTTCTATGACAGCTTTCAAACCCGTCATTAAGGCTGACAGTCACAATAGGTATTAATTAAATAACCTTTGAAAGACGTCGTTAAGTCTGACACCCACAATATGTGTTTATAAATTGACGTGATACATCAATACGCATGTTGACATATTGCATAAGTGAACAGCACCAGGATCACCCACAGGAAATCACGTTCGAAAATGTCCCAGGAAGCCACACCACGCACACACCATAACATTAACTCAACAACTTATCTATATTCGTCCAATGTCCCAGCTGTCCGGCCGTTCCTATAATTATGAGCATCTTGGAGAATTCCAATTCCATTTACGGCAGTATTTAAAGAATTCTCGGGAAATAGAACCCTTCGTTATTGCTGAAAGAATTTTCGATTCTTATTCTCCAAGGATCTGGCTTTATTTTGATTAATAGACAACAGTGTCTTCGGTTAAAACAAGACCATCTATTTATGTTAACTACCTTCACAATTCTGTTTAGAATTGAGACGATAATATTTCACAATGCGTGCATTTCAAACCCAGATATTGTAGTTTTAGAAATATTTTACAAACTATTCAATGGTTTGAATTTCCAAATGTCTTGGCCGTTTTTTCATGATAAAACACCTTTTTGAAACATTAACGCAAGCCAGAAATTTACGCATTAAATATATATGTGTTATGAATGAGTTACAAATTTTACTTTTAATACACATATGAGTTAATAAATTTGAATTTGTACCTTAGATGGCAAGTCTTAATGTCTTGATGACTAAGGACCACCCGTACAAAATATTAACAAATCAAAAACAAAAAGTAGTATCTAAAAATAATAATAATATAATAAACGTTTACACACTCACAC
>DWPT01005401.1:0-12261 GCA_018251895.1 Agathymus mariae mariae
GAAGATGGAGATGTAATGGTAATGAGTTTTTAATTGTCTTTGGCCGAGGGTACTTGCGCCTATGCCATATTAAGAAAAAAAAAATTTAACTCAATTTGACATTTATGCTTTTTAACATAAACGTAGAGCGTGGCAGGTTGGTGAATGGCACCAACTACGAAAGCGTGAGCACGCTATAAAACGACTTGCGATATCTATCCTACTCTATACCTATAATATAATAATGCAGTAGATATAACTGAATATCCTATGTATGTTGACTTATATACTAAATTTAATCATATCATTTCATGTGATAAATAGTGCAAGGTGAATAAATTAAGTTTAAGAACAAAAAAAAATTGTCCCAAATGACGATTGAGTCACACAGTTACTTTACATGTAAGTCTGTCCCTTTTCATTCTATGAGTATAGTAAGAGATAGACTTAACTATTTATGTCAACCTGGTAAAGTAACTCGTAGAGACGTACTTTGAAATATAAGACTTTTTGCTCAATACCCCACATAGTATTGGAAAATTATATTAAGACAACCAAATAATTTTTAACTTACTAACTTCGTTACTACCTATTTGAGTGTGATAAATATATCTATGTTAATCTAAATGACTATCTTTACACAAAGACTTATCAATAAAAGTTTTTAAATGTAGGTAAAATAAAAGACTTAGCAATAAAATTTGAACAAAATGAATACCTACTTCAGTTCTAACTACAAAAAAAGTTTGTACGGCGAAGGTGACGAGTTCCATAAAGAAGTAAAAACAAACAATTAAACAATCACATACTATATACAAAAAAACATACGGGCCGATTCATCACTTATAAATAAACATATTGTTAAAATAAACGTTTTGTATTGAAGGTATTCTAGGGACTCACCGTCGAACATTCTGATTCTGATGTAATCGTATTACTCTCAGTAAGACTATGTTCGACGATCAAATTACATCGAATTCAGCCCTGTCCAATGGTCGCTGCGATGGAAGGTGTCGTAGATCGTGAAGTCTAACAGATTATATAATATATTTTAATAATCAATCAATGAAGCTAATTACCAATTAACTAACTCTAGCCTGTGATTATTGAATATAGTACATTCTTGATTCGAAAACTAAATCAAATTTCGAATAATTTTTCAGAGTAATCGCAGACGTGCTCAGTGATCGGTGTACGATTTTAAAATCGTACTCGCGAACCGTTTTTTTTCGTATTTCAAAATAAATTAGGAATTTCAATAAATTATTTATAATTAACGCTACTCCGATAACATTATTGTTATTGTGACTGCTGATTCGGTGAGTCGTTATTTTTAAAATATTTTATTTTTAAAACTATTAATGTTTCCTTACAATAAATATATTATTATATTTCATACCCGTTAAATACAAAATGTTCATAACATGGAAAATAAGATAAAATAAAAAATGTAATTTAAAAGTAACGGTAAAGTAATGTTACAAATACAAACAAAATATTTTTTTTATGTATTTGCTAAGAAAGCATTACATATCTGTACCACATTTCTCGTGTCTTACATATGATATATTTTTCATAATATTTCTATGAGTATCGTACAACTCATTTCCCTCACGTAACAACTGGTGAACATCTAGTTTCTTATAATCAAGATCTAAGTATAAATTACCCTCGTATTTCCGGGTGAAATGGTTCAGACGAGATGTTGTTGTCAAATATGAGAAGTACTTGCTACTCCCTTAACCAGAAAAGCAGAGGAAACACCAGATGGGCCAGCTGTTGGTCAAAAATTACTTTCGTCTATGGCTATTGGCGCATAGTACTCAGTATAGCAACACTGGCCCTGAAGGGGTAGTTCGATCCATAGTTTGCATGTCCGCGGCAAAAATGTCTGTGGGTATGAACATTTAACTATGGCAGATCTCCATGAATCCCATTGACGTGCATGGATGCATCCTGCGACGATTGATTTAATGATGAATAATAACATGGGCATTAACGGGTGTCAACTGATATTAGGTATAAAACTCCATTGAGGATATATTTCCACGTCCAAAAATCCTTGACTATGCCCATGTATCAACTTTATTTATAATATGCCAGAAGTTATTTATTATCTGTATATATAACTTATAAATAGTAACCCATGGAGTGAGCTCTGGCGTTTTTGTAATAGTCAAAGTACTCAGCTGGAGAATTGGCGTGCTTCTTGACAACTTCATCTAACTGCATTTGATCTCCCCAGTCAGCCTGAAATTAACGAGAATTTATATAAACTGGGAAGTAGAAATGATGTAGTTTAACACATAACTGGTTACTGAACCCTGCTAAAGACAAGCCCAAATTAAAATAGAGACCAACAAATATTACTTGAGGATACTTTTTTTTATTTGAACAGCTGACAAACGAACTTATAAGCCCATCTGCACTGGACGTGGGCATCTGTAAGAACAAAGCGCGCAACTGCCGAATATTTGTAGATTGAAATTTTTATTCCGACCGTACCCAAACAATTTTAATTTCACTAACAATAAAAAAAACTTACAAAATTGGGGAACAATGATCTCTTCTCATCGAACTTCTTCTCGTTGACGCATCGCAGTAGATACAACCTTTCCACCCACGGCCAGATCATGTAGTCTAACATTCCAGGTCGGTTTCCCCCGAAGTAATTAGTGCCTGCGACAATATTAAGTAAACAAATAATCTCACACACACACACATACACACACACACACTACAATTAAATATTTTTGTATTGCGACTAACACGGACGTACACAAATAAGATATCACAAACGCCCAAACCGAAAAATTCCGACAAACATTTATATTCGATCAACTGCTGATGTAATTAAAGCCAACGACAATTTTACTGGGCAGTGGTTCCGTTTGTTTTTATTACGTTTTTACTGTTATATTAATTGTGTCTTGAAGTACCCTTTTAATAAAAAATAATTGTCCCAATATAAGGCTTGGATCGTTAGAGCGAATTGACAACGTTCAAACACCTTTGAGAACATATTATGTTGCATGTCTGCTCGGGCCGGAAATCGGATCTGGAAGTCCTCAACCGACAGACAATGTCATTATGATGGTCAAACATCAATTTCAAGGTAACACCATGGACTTCCTGGATGACACTGGATATAAACTGTTATATATCAGCGTTATCACTCGATACGGATTAAAAGTGTAACAAAATAAACAATTATAATGTGGGTAGTTCATATAATTGAAAAATGTGAGTAACCTCACCGATAAAACAGTGGTTTTGAAGTGAGGTGACCATCGCCTTTGAGCTCAGAAAATAAGCTGATATCATTTAGACGTTGCTTCACTACGTCACGGAATATCTCACAGATACAAAATATATATTGTTGTTTGATACATTATTGTCATTTAAGTACGCACCAAATTTACCACGCTGTATGACTGTTCCACTTTTTGGGCATACTTTAAGGAATTTCTGTTAAAAATAAGTAGTGTCCTTGTACAAATTTTCATACATATTTAGTTTCCTGCAAATTTATTGTATGTACAAAAAAAAAAATATTGCGGGTAGCGTTATAATTGTAGAGCGCGGGTACCCTCAAAACTTAACCAAACGCTGTTAAATCATTTGGAAACACCGCGCATTGACATATTATTGCCCGACTCGACGTCTGTGTTGATAGAATGTACGAAAGATTTGTTAGGTAGTTCTAGTATTAACGCTGAAGGGTTGTAGTGATTATGTGGAAGCGATTATTTATTTATTCTGTCTTCATCTTTGTCTACATTCATTTTCTTTTGGTTATCAGAACCCTTAAAAGTTTTGGATCGGAAGGTATTGTTCAATTTGCAAAGAAATAAATGTCCTATAGAACCATTCGCGTGTTTTTTGTTTGTAGTTCCTGAAGCAAACTGATATTTGGTACCTGTCTCGTGTGTAAAGTCTCAAAACTTGAACAGGTAATGTAAAATGTTCTGGGTATATACATATAGCAAGGAACTATGCGCAGCGAGCCCGATGCGTCATAACTACAATTAAGATCAAAGTTTCTAATTGTATCGGTCGAACTTACCTCGCGCGGCTAATTCCTTTTCAAAAATATCCAGCGTCTGAATGATTTGCTCACTACCGTACGCGAAATTCGTGTCGAAACATTCCAAGCTGCCCTTTATCAACTGAAAAATAAATAAACAGTAGTCGTCATGAACTTCGTTAATAATTACAAAACTATTCCATCTTTTTTATCTCGTTGGCTTCACGTGATACAAGCCGCGTGTAACAAAAGGGAAGGAGAATTATGACTATTAAATAAATGTACGTAAAGCATAAATTTTGAACCTTATAATTTCTTCTTTATGTATACGACGGTTGCATGTGGACAGCAGAGCTAGTTATTACACACACACACACATTCAATATTTTTTTATCTACACAAGAGTTAAAGTATATACAACAGTACTCTGTGATCACTATCAGATAAGCGGCGGGTGTAGGGAAATTATTATAATTAAAACAGACTGTTTTATTATGACCAAGGTTATTCCGCTGTTTATTATTCTGTTTGCTTTCAAGGATGAAATTCTCACTACAACTGAATTAAAGCTTTGGTTTTATTTGATTTAAATACAATATACAATATCTTTGACGGTTTTTAACCTCAAAATTTACATTTTGTAAGCTACAATGAATTTCACAAACATTAAAATGTGTATATAACAATATATATTATACTTTGTCCGTATGTATACGGCTAGATTGTTTATATCGATGCTAAGAAAATATTATATTGTCTATGCCTCCAAGGAGATTGAAACTAACTAATAGACAAATGAATACATGACGTTTTAATTATATATTTTCAAAATTAATTACTTTTAATTCTCTAGAATTATCTATACTATCTATAAATCTGTTGAGATTTTCGTTTATGTCCCCAGATAACACAAAACCGACTGCACTGATATTAATGAAAATTTGTATGTAGTGAGAAACGTGATTGATGATAGGCTATATAAAACGTCACTTAACCTAATTATGTCTAATCAAGGCAAAAAAATATGAAATTATATGATTAATAGTTCAACTAGAACGACGTTCGACGGAGCCACTAGTAACAGATAAAATAGGACACACGAAAAAGGACCCGAATCAGTCCGAAACTAGACGAACGAACCCGACTAAACTTGATCACAGTATAGATTGAAATTACCTCGTTAAATCTTTCAATAAGCAGGCGGTCCTGCGCCTTCACGAACGGATCCTTGGAGTGCAGCGGGTTCCTGGAGTACTTTTCGTCCAAGTAGTCACAAATCACGACACTTTCGAATAGGAACCTGTCCCCCTGCTCCGTCGGGATCTCCAGCACCGGGATCTTCACTGAAAGTTAAATAATATAATCATATATTTGTTTGTATACTGAAACAGTGTATGTCAGCCAGCAAATGGTCAAACTGATGAGAACTGATCCGTTCATATCGGTGTACGCATAATAAATAAATATTTAAATAAATAATAATAATCTCTCTAACACTCAATTACTCTACTCACATCTAGGATTCTTCACCCTGAACCACTCTGGCAGATGCAAAGGGTCGAGCTTGCACACCTCGTACTTGGCCTTCTTCGCTTCCAGGATGAGCAAAACCCGGTGCCCGTAAGGATTCATTTCCACGTGGTAGAGACGCATCCTGTCTGATAGCATGGTGGGCTGCGTCTGACCTGGAGACAATTAGAACTAAATTTGTAAACTTATGCATTCCAAATTATCACCAGTATTTATTGAAGATATATGCTAGTTGGAACAAGCTTAGTTTAGGGCAGAATGTAATATTGATACGATACAGGAATATAAATGGGGCAGAGTTTGACACAAACTGACAACAACTACATGATCGATTAAATAAATCAATTAAATTACAAATACACCGACGAATTGTAACTTACATGTATGGTAATTTAATGATAGTTGGACATATATATACACTAATATTGTATAGAGAGCCCTAATTATGTGAGTTTGTGTTTGCGGAAAGTAATATCCGAAGCCACAGCGCCTGTTTGAAAATTCTCTTGCCATTTCATAGATACATTATTTTGGATGCACACAGACTGTATATCAAGTGTATATGTACAATAATGACCTAAGTCGGGACGAGTTGCTGGTGTGTTATAAATAGAGATGAAATCATGTGTTACCTCTTAATGCAGAGAAGTTCAGTGCAATACGAGTATTGATTTTCTTTGTGTAGTAAAATGTTATGAAGTACAAACGTCGCATTTTATTTAGTCCGGTATCCGGCCGGATATTAAGATTGAGCCGGATAGGCCAGATACCGGATAGTGACCGGATATCAGTTTCATCTCTAGTTAAAAACACATAGTACAACGCTATGTAATTTCATGACTACGTATCACATCATACGTCATTCGGGTAACCGAAAATACGTTATTAATTCATTATATTAAAATCTTAAATCATGAATACGTTTATTAATATAAAATACATTTATTAAAAATTTAAACATAATTTCCGTGGCATCAGAACTGATTTTTGTTTCTGACTGTCACCATGTTGATATACGAGTATATACAAAGTTGAAAATTAAGCGTGAAGTTTTATGAAAGTTTTACAAAAATCTTCGTACTCTTCACAAAAATGGAAATTGTCGAGAGAGAGACATAAAAGTAGGCGCACTGTACGTGTCATGCGTCATTATCATTCCAAATTTGGCGCGCAATCATTCAGATTCATGTCGAGTTGCAATAACTAAACGCAACTTGTTTGTAATGTATCGATGTCAAGGTCTCCATAATTGTAATGCCAATGGGCTTAACCCAACCGACAGCATTTTTAATGGTAGGCATGGTGTTTTAAACAAAACTCGTTAAAGTTAACTATCTATTATATTTAGATTTGTGATTAATGTGTGTTAACTCCCATGTTATGAAATTTTGGATGCTTACAATCTCCAATTTATTTATTCAGTTTGTTACAAAGTTAGAGTTTATCGCTAGAAAAAAATATAATGCGAAAATCGGGTTGACTTTGTGCAAATTTCATTGTCCAAAACTCAGCATATTTAGTAGATTGGACGCTAAACCGTTAATTATTAGATAATGGTAAATGGAGCATATATTTTTTCTAAAATAATTTCAATTAAGAACGATTTATAATGACGGAAAAAACAACACATGCAGGTACGCAGTGAGCGATATATCGGTTCAATTAGTGGTATCAGGCTATAAGGCGAGGCATGGCGGGGGAATAACCTATACCGTCGCCTATGCCGCTAGCTCTCAAAAATACAGTCGCGTACAAGAATAGTTTGCATCATGGTTTTACGTAGAAAAGGAAGGAAAATTATTTATGATGTATAAGTATGTCCGATAATCAATTTTTACGGCTTGATCCCAAGACATCGATTTTACTCCACAATTTATAAATTATATTAGAATTTATTTCACTTATAAACCTGTCGAAAATTTTTTTTGAATGAAAACGTAAATCGCATCAAAATTCATTGGGTAATTTAGAAGAACTAAGCGAACAAACAGACAGGATGATACGATAACAACTTTATTTTATACTATGTAAAGAAACAATAACCTCGTAATTTAGACCGCGGTTGTACCCATGCGCAGGAGCATCCCCCCACCATCGCTCATCGCTCTTTTTACGTAACGCGAATTGTTACAACGTCCAATGAATGTTTAGAATAAACCCGTATCACGAAACAATAAATAGATGAGAAGAGACTTTGCAGAGGTTTTGTGAAAGACTCTCCGTAAAGATTAAGTCATGGTTAACATTCTTTAAGTGGTTAAATTTTAAAATACTTCTAAATCAATTATTTTAAAACAGTTGATCGGACCGAGTACTTTTTATTTGTGTGCTTGTTTCTACCGGGAAAAAAATAGCATTTCTTTCTTATCGGAGTAAAATTTAAAGATTTTTATACTAATTTAGACTAAACCCATTTAGGGTAACCTAATATCACCTGCAGGATAGTAGGGGTACTTTTTTATTAACAATATTATGAAACCTGGACAACACGAACAGGAAATGTACCTTGTTAATCCAAAAAATGTACGAGTAATAAGCATAAGAGTCAATTTATAATACCGTTATAAGAGATAAGTGTTAAGGCAGCTATTTTACAATATTATTTATCTACCAATCTGCCAATTTAGCACTAGCCGCTTCGACCATTTAACCAAGAGGAGAAAAAGCGCCCCGGCTTGGCGAATGACATTATTCCCGTGCTATTTCTGACGTCAGAATGGTTTTCAAACGATTTACACTAGTTAAACAGAACCCTTTATGAGTTTTTGCGAATGACGAACGCCTGTCATTTTAGCTTCATCAGACCACCCTTGTGCCTTAGCAAACATCACCTGATTGTGGTGCACCCTGCTGCACATCGTACGAGGCTATGTGCAAACAAGCCATCCTGTTGGACATCGCTGGGCTTTGTATCGGCCAGTTTAATCCGACGGTCCTTCCACGGTGAAACGTATTTTTCCCGCAACACAAGCTACCACCCTCCTTCTACAGCCAACCGTGTCATGTTCACACGCGTTTCAGTCGCAATGTCGGAGAGCCAATAATGTAGGCCCCATTTTCGGCCGGCAACACATCGGTGATGCTTTTGGTGTTACTAACGTCCATCGGAAATGGTAACCACTTACAATCAGTTCGATCGTTTGCTTATTTGTCGACGATTTACAAAAAATGCAGCAAGTTGTTACATGGCACGTGCGAGACATCGTGCTACTTTATCTACTATTCTACAAAGGCGTGTACAACTCGGGATTATAAATGTCAAAGTGAATACACGGTATCGCTATTTGAAGGTCGTTCAAAAAGCTTAGAAATGTCGTGACCAATTCAACTGAATGCAATTGGACGGTGCCAATTTACAAACCACTTTCTCATCAAAGAAATTATATATTTTCTCAAAAACTAATCTGATACCCTGACAACTAGAGTAACGACATTACGGTCATTATATTTTAGTTCATCACTATCCCACACGCGTTGTCTATCTCAGTTCACGTAGAATAGACGCTTCGAAATTGCTTGTTAAAACATGTAGTCGAGAAAACTACGTTAAAACCCGCACACGCCTGCGTGATGTGACCTTGCGACATGACGTAAATGTCTACAGCATTCAGGAATTTCATGCAACGTCTAGCCTATCAAACAGCAAACAATGAAAAGTTATATCAGATGGAACAAAATATGTGCCTGCGTATAAAACTTGTTGCTCATCAATTATACTTATATCTGCTTTTAATTTTAAATCTTTCATCTTTACGGCCAACGAAGTATGTCACTGTATTCATTAAAGAGTGAACCTTCGCTTCGCTTCAGATAACTGCGTCTTACGCTTAGAAATATCACCTGCATCGTTTTAGTTTGATTTATAACTTTTATTTATCGACGAATTGAAATGAAACGAACTTTAAATATTAAGTGACGCTTACTGCAATACATTAGTGAAAACCGTAACGAAATCGGTTAAGCCGTTTCTGAGATTAGCGCACACTAACATAGACAACCAGACCCAAATTCTAATAACTATTTTTGGGGTTCTATTGCATTGATAAAAGACCTATGTTAAGGTTTTTCATTTTCAATGATATATATACTCTTGCATTGAATATTGCAACCGTTATTTTGTAATGTTTTCTGTAGTGCATAAAATTATGTTAAAATTGATTTATTATATATATATATATATATAATCTATATATATATATTGTCTAGTTCTATATTACTACACGATCATTAATATACAATAAAAAGGATTAAACTAAATGTAACTTTTATGTTAGTTCACAAACTAGTCTGAACTTTTACTTAATCCAGACGCGTTCAGAAACCCAATACTTCACACGATACGTCAACAGGAACGCGCACTACATACAGTGTACTTACATTTACAAATTGAGTGCCGGATATGCAATGTGCGGCTAGGTGTATATTATATGTAATAGCTATCAAACTACCAAACCAGTCACATTGTGGCAAGTGGTAACTAACACGTTAAATAAAACGGAAAACTAAGGGTATATGGATATTAAATTTCGGATCTGGATATGGATATATGAATATTTTACTGGTTTCGTTTACAAAAATTAAATTATTAGATATTATCCGATTATTTTGGATGTATTTGCAACGTATCAATTTGACTTTATTTTTAGGGTATCACTTGGTATTATAATAACGAAAAAAACAATAGCCTTCAAAATTAAATAATCAAAACTGCTTAAAAATGACAAAAGACAAACTGGTAAATAAAACTGTACAAATTCAAACTTTTGAATAACACAAAGTAATGTAAAAATTAATACAATCTAAAAAAATTCTAATCCGAATTCGTCCTAGAGACGGACAAACGCGGAACAAACTCAAAAGTAAATTATCCAGATAACTATAACCAACATATACACAAATAAAATATTAACTTCACAACAATTTTATCGATTGTGTCACTGGCCACATTGCACGCGGTTCGAATACATTTTTTTTAAACAGACATCGCACAGAACCGTTGCGATATCATTCACGATAACAAACACGTTGCGTTAAAATCTAAATTTAATCAGGAAATATAGGTTACATTAGCGTAACGTGCTACACGGTGGGCGTTATTTAAAACGTACATAATTTACCTAAATGTAGTTTAAAAGTAAAGTCTCAAAAGGTAATGCATAGTGAACCACAGATGTATAACAAAATACATCATCAAACACCAAATATACGAACAATAATTACACAGAACGTGTACATAATACACAATGCGCCGCAAATAGATGTCATAATAAATTAGAGGTTGCCTTATTTTAAAAGACACATTTAATTAATTGTGTTATGTGATTCTTTAATCTCACATAATTACGAATCTTGGAACTGATTCAATGATAAGATTATCACACGACGACTTTCTTACTTAAAAAAAATTGGCGTTTTCTAAAGTTCCAAATTCGAATCTATTTCAAATTAGAGTTCCAGGATTATTGTCTACTATTTTGTTTTTTGCGTCATTTGCTATTGGTCTAAAACGGTTCCGTTTACTATAATGATAATCCTAAGATATCACAATATTTTCAAAAATAACTCCAGCCCCGGCAGAAAAGCTCCCTATGACTATAATGTGAATGACCGCTAGTCAATTTTTTTTTCACGTTTATGCACTTTACTATGTAAGGCTACATCGTCATTTACCATCAGATGGGATGAAGTCAAGCTAATGCTTGAATAAATAAAGGTTTTGTTGCTCTTTCAGGTAAACTTTCGACCCCAGATTGTACGACAGACGGTCTCCAAAGTAGAGTAATAGACACTAGAAGCTCACTGTTATCCAGTACTCCCCAGACTTTCCCTAACTGGTTGCCCTTTTTGCAGAATTTACGCAACTTCTGGGGAGGAAGAAAATTCAATCCCAACGTCGTAGTTTTAATGGAATTCGTTGATTGCCGCCATTCATATTTTATGTAGCCAAGAAATCAATGAAGTTTCCCCCAAAATGGGTAATGTAAATATATCACTTATGTGTTAATTTATCGTAACCATAGTAAATGGTCTTGCCACTATCAATGGTTATTCTACGTACCTATCCATCGTTTTAAGGAAAACGATGCAATCCTAGTTTATAGAATCAGCCGTTAGTTGATTTGGGCTGTTAGTCAAATCTTTTCACAACAGATTTCTAAGACGTTATAAGTTTTATAAACATACGTGTATGAATATGTTGTTTTGTATATATATATATATATATATATATATATGTGTGTGTTTTGTTTATACGCTTTATGAATATTAATAACAAGGTAGGAAACTACTAAATACTTAATTTTTAAAGAATTAACGGATACTACAATATTTAAATAAAAGTAATACGAAAAGAAATGGTCGTTTCAATTATGATTAAACTTATTACAATAAAGGTAATTCAAATTTTGTTTCATTCACATAACTATATTTGATTTAATTTTTTTTATCTGTGTAGACACTTGCATTATCTAAACGCTGAATGATGTCATCAAAAACAGCTGTTTTGATTTACTTGTTTGGTACCGGTTTATGTCATTTTAGTTCGAATAATAATTTATTTACAAATGTTATAGGATGCAATGTGACTATCATAATATCATGTAAGTATAAAAACCTAAAGTTAAACGTTTTTTTATAACCTGATCGAAATTAAATCGTAACCTAAGACTATTGAATTATTTGGCTAAGCCACTTTAATTAAAAATAATAAAGAGCATTTATTTGGT
>DWPT01005402.1:0-12260 GCA_018251895.1 Agathymus mariae mariae
GTACGTTGCCAGGGTCAGGTTTTTGTGGTAGCCTTTGGTAGCCCGGGGATTCTTAGCACCCCCTGCCCCGCCGTTACAATGGCCGCTACCATGGCCAGGAATAGCGGGGCGACCGGGAACTAGGGGCCGTTTTTTATTTGTACTTTTCATGAAGGGAGTAATTGGGGATCGCAGTGTGGCCAAGAATATGGAAGAAGACGCTGCTGCCCGTTATCTTATGGCTTATCTTCCCTTAGTCGCCAGGAACGACACCCACGGGACGAGAGGGGGTAGTACAATTCTAAGCCGGCACCACACGGCTTAATTTGTTGGTATTTTAATTTTATTTTATACAATCATATACCAGCATGAATCGTCACATTATTCGTCATCTAAACCAGTTATAGTAAGAGCTATAAATGTTGATTACTGGCATACTAGAAAAAAAAAAACACAAATCGCGCGTGTATAAAAAACAAATCATTTACTTCGGTGAAGGAAAATTTTAACTCACCAGTACGAGAAATACAGGTCGTGATGATGATAATAAAAATCATGTTATACAATGTATAACTACCTACCGAATGTATTAATAAATTAGTGTCCATAAAAAAATAAGTTATCATTTTGCCTCTAAGTCACAGCAGCAAGTATGAACAGTAAGTTTTTAGTAATTAGTTAATCTGTACTAATTATGATGTTTGTTATTTAATTGATACATTATAACCTGTCGTGCGTTGCGTTGTGGTTAACATTGAAAGTTCAAGTTTTTTAATGGGGTATGTCTGACGTAACGTAATAGGAATATATCCTAATACCTGAGTTAGTTGCGTGTAAAATGTAAGCATTTAAGTTACATTTCAGTGTGGCTACATCTGTCTACACACAGCTTGTTAGCCGTTTGTCCTTTGTCTTGGAGGAACAAGAACGGTCTCTGTTGCAGCAGATGCAAGTATACACAGTCGCCCCAACATCTGGTAGTTTTTTTCTTGCGCTAACACAATCAGGACGTTCCTCGAGTCAAACGATAAATGTCGTGTTCATCTGTTTCGTATTCGTCCGTGTTTCTAATATTATTAATAATCGCTTAATAATGTAGTAATCATTATTTAAATAAAAATGGAGACGAAGCTTTCTACGTGAAATGTATGAAGCTTAGAATTAAATTTGACTCCCACATTTTAGGAAGGACATCGATATTGTAGTTGACCGCTACGGTTTTGATAATTCCTTGCATCTAATGCACTATATAATAATCAAGTAATGAAATGGTAAATAAAATGTGTTGCAAGAAGCTACATCATAAATGCAAGATTGCTATTTAAGTATAAAACATACTCTTCATTAGTACATATTACCAATCAATTATTCATATATTGCGAAATTTTAAACATTCATTATGAAATACAAACGTTTGTACTTTTGTCACAAACAGAAGAATACACAAACTTTGTGATCATTTTTATTATTGAAGAATTTGGTTAGCTGCAACTGAATAATTTCTAGTTTGAAACTGCCAATAAATCATTACGGCAAAAACTGATTTCCTTAACCAAGAGACCAGTGTATGTTGACCCCATCATACTCTAACTCAGGTTACATAATTCTAGCAAATTAAAAGCAAGTATGAGGTAATATTTACTGTGTATCTAATTATTATAATTCTAGTGAATAAACAAACCCGCACCTACAGCCTAGTTCCCAATAGGGCAAAACGGTACCGACATCGAATATGAATGAACTTCTACATCAACAATGTGCGACGTTTATTTACAAACAGTAACGGTGGCTACCAAAACGGACGCAGCACACGCCACGCGCTGCAGCACTCAAATTAAACCGGGCCGCAGACTCCCCTGTCCCTAAACGTACACATACGTGATTTCTTAGCTTCGGGACGTTTCCGGCTCGCGCGTGCTATGCCACGAGAGCCAGATGTCAAAAAAGGATCAATAAACATTGGAATTTGACTAGATAATCACATGTATATTAGTAAACTGAGTTGATTGAATCTAATCAATTTGCATAGTAGGGACCGGTATTTCCTACTTAAATAATAAGTACATTTTGTAAGGGTATATTCGTGAATAAAAATATTTTTTTATGCGCATCTAAGTATGTTCAACTATATTTTAATTTCACATTTCCAAGCTCGAAACCTTTACTGCGAAAATAAATTGGTAATCCTTATTGCAAAAATATAATGTTATTAAACAATCTGAAGGTGTCTTCAGATCTTTTCTCGCACCGCTCTCCGGTATCAGAAAGCTTCCCTTCTATGTGAAAGCTCCGCACGTGTGGAGCGGTCGTTTCCACCTTCCACCTGCGCGCGCGTCGCGAGGCCCCGAGATAGGCCGCGCAGAGTCCGCCGCGCTTTCGGCGGGATGTGTCGTGTTTAACGATATCCTCCGCCCACCGCTCAGCCACCATGGGACCCCAATTCGACTTTTGTCTACGCGCAACCAGTGAGTGATATTCTTGCTAGTCCGTATATTTTATGATGATCTTGTTTTGATCTACATTTCATCATATTTTTGCATACTTTTTAATGTTTGAACTTCGAAACCCATCTTTCTTATTTTTAAACTATTTGGGAAACATTAAAGATGTAAATATTTATCCATAATATGCATAATGTGATTATAGAAAAAAAAAACTATTTAATGTATTTATGTATATGTTATATAATCAAAATTTTATCAAGTAGTTCAAAAAGCTTATTTTTAATTGTTTCTTTGCTGGAACTAAATATTGAGTACTGACAAATATATATACTGAGACTAGAGACAGATATCCATAATATTTAGTACGAAGATACTGTTTCTTTTAAGTCATAGATAATTAAGTTCAGAAGTATTTGTTATCTATGTGCTGCTGATATGATAATTTTAATATATACCGGAGTATGGTTTTTGCTCTTATAATAATTTGTCGAATCACTCACTACCCGAGACTGAATCGTCTGCGTCTGCAACTCTCCCGCCTTGTTATTCTTCAGACATATTTTCTTACTTCCCGAGAATTCAGACTGATTCAGAGGGCAAACGTGGAGGGCACCTGATCTGATCGCCTACGTCGGAAGTACATCAAATGTCTTCTTATTAGATTTCTAAAACAGTTTAATTTTATAAGTTAACAACAAATTTTTTGTGCATATTTACAAATTTATTTCATTTGCTCTACATATATGTAGACGAAGACAAAACAGCTTGTTGTCGTTATGATCGAATTTCATCCAATAGGTAAATTAACAATAGTTATAAATTATATTTTCCTTTCTTATGTCAATCTAAATCAAATATCATTTAATTAATAAGTCCTTTTGTATGAGCTATCATTACTTACCCGTAGGACAATACTTTACCAGTCTTGACACATAAATCAAATCAATGGACGACACTCGTTAACATAAATAACTAAATTTAGATACATGAATGGTCTGGATGTTTGTCCAGCATTGTTCGTTGCTTAGTTTTTGTGCGCCACATGTCCTTAAAGCAAGCACTGCCCTTTCATGTTGCCCTCGAAATTATGGGACAAATGCAATCGCCACATATGCGGGCACAAAAACCATTCCAAAGTGTCAAAAAGTTCGTTATGTCTCTAACCGTGATCGCTTTTAAATACTATATTATCAGTGTTGAAAAGGCGGCAAATTCAAGCAAAAAAATATTATTTACTTTACCTATAATAGATATAGCAGTATATAACGTATATTTATATATCCATCTAAGTTCAAATATGTATTTAAGATGTAATGAATAATGAAAAATATTTAGTAAATCAAATTACTTATACGCTGTAACTAAATCTTTATGTTACATACATGTAACTAATATTACAATACTCGTTAATAGTGGAATTGGACAATATTAAAAAGATACGTGATCTGTATAAACATGCATTTTTCAAAACACCTCGTATGGGAGCGGTGGCTAAGTATAGCGGAGTAGGGACGAAGATTGCTTTCAATTCGCATTTTCCGGCTCACAAAAGTAGGTTGCTGTACTCTGCCCGCAGTGGCCGTAATGGAGAGCCGTTACGTTAGTCCATTGGCGTTATTAAATAATTCTCGCGTGGCGCAGTCGCACGCCACTGACCGCTGCCCGACACCGCTCGTCTCAAGTCCTGTCCCCTCGCAATGATCCTCGGTATGTTAGATCACTCTCATCCTGTTGATAGCTGATAAGGAGTCCTACTCGTAGCAATAAGAGCTCTGTACAATTCCACACTTAAACTGTGTTACGATCCTTTTCCAGATAATCCATCGTACTTCGCATTTCCGGATAGAGATGTACCTGACAACGTTGGTTCCCTTGCTTCCGGTAGCGAACAGTACTCCCGTTCGGCTCCAGCCAGGACGTGGAATGATAGTGTTCGGCCTCTAACTTCACCACGTCGGAGAGAACCTGAGAGCCCCAGAAGAAAAGAGTTCAGAGCTCTCCTCCGATCACTATCTGCTAAGGAACCTGAACAAGCAGAAAGGTTCTTGAAAGGCGAACCGAGACCTGGGGATTGTGCACCGGGTGACATGAAACACACTTTCACTGCTCCAAGAATAAAGTAAGTATCTCACTTTTACTTGAAATAGATATAGCTACTCTCTTTTATAAGTATATTGATTTCAAAATCTCTTCTGTGACTATGTCAAAAACCATATTTTTGTTGGTATTTAGACACATAGATCTTATAAACTAATGATTACGTTTCATGCCGGTGTTATCATAATTTATATATTTTTTCGAATGTTTAATTCACACAAACCGACCGATAGTCACAATTTTAAGTAATAGGTAATATAATTCTTCTATTCTACAACTTTTTATCAAATCTATCATACCAAAACGACTATACAACAGCTTAATTAGCAAGTACTTCTATTTAATTTCAGTTTTTAAAGATTATTTAGTAAGTAATTTAATACACAGGAAGGGCAAGATTAGTGCCACAGTTGTGACTCCAGACGGTCCAAGGGAGCGAGAAGAAGTGTTCTACACGATTCCGCTTCAGGGCAGAAGACGTCACTCTGTGGGTGGGTACTTAGCGACAGGAGCTGCGGGAACGGGAGAAGTTACTACAGTGCCCAGCGAAGTGCCGAAAATGCCACCACCGAGATTCAACCAAGTAGATGACGAAGCAGTGAAACGAAGACGACCAAGGAATTTTTCGTTCAAAGGTAAGTGGATTGTATTCTACTTTTAATTAAAGTTATTGAGATTATAACTACAACAAAATTAAAAAAATTCCATAGCATTTTTGTCACCATTATTACAACCATTTATCTGTTCGCTTCAATGCAACAGCATGATTTTTTTATTCATAGCAATATTAGGTGGTATGAATTCGAATTAGAATACAACCGTGTTTAAAATTGATAACAAATACATTTCTTCTACTTAGTATGCAATAAAAATCTAGTTTGCAATCTTAAATTGCCTAAATAAATAATAGCCCAAATAAATATTATCCTAAATATATAAAATCCTAAATAAATAATAGTAAAGGTAAAAATCCTTTACTATTCCATTAATAAAGATAAAAAAAATTATACACATTACCCTTGATAACGTTTCAAGTACTAGGAAGAAACATTCTCAGTTTAGTTAGTTAAGAAGTTTAGGTAGTAATTCAATCTATTATTAGATAATAAGTTATTATATCCTCGTATGGAAATGAACAATTTGATATATGACCGTAAACAATCAGGCGAAGACGTAGAGCCGATATCTGACGACTTGAGGAGCATTGCACCCGACCTCGCCAGCCCTTTCTGATAACGCGATGCATTGTCCGAAACGTGTTCCTAATAAGGAAAGCCGTTTTGGTAATAAGGCGGCATTTTTATTAAGCGTTATCACATCAAAATAGTTCTGTAGGGTCACGCGAAGTATTGCGTCTTAACTGTATAGGAGCTGCCTAATACTATTAGCTGTTAATACTTTCGTACTAATTGATATTGATATCTTGATATCTCAGTTAAACAGTTTAATGGGTTATCCGATTTCAGAGGTGAATCTTATTGAAAGCCTTATAGAAAAATGTGAAGAAAGAGAAGAAAATATGAAGACTCTGCTTCATAGGCTAATTTTAAAATGCATGTAGGTAAATATATTTCAGAAACGGGGATCAATTTAATTTGTTTACTACAAAAAATTCTTTTAATGTACATAGCCCTAGATAAGATAAAATACTATGCATACGGGACAGTTACTAATTGTCCTGTCACACCTTTATCAATAGGCTCGTTTGTTAGCTTTCTCGGAAACATGGCGTTGAGGAGCTTATCAGCGAATCACGAAAAGAATATAAGTGGAACGTGTCTAGTATTTACACATCGTATTTGGCAGTCGATAAAGCCGAAGGAATATTTACACATGGACCCAAATTTGTACTAGGGGATTATGCGTTAATAATGGGCAATGGTGTTGCGATACTTGCGATTATGGTTGTCGCGTCGTAGGTTTTAGTATGCGAAGTGCGTGCGCGTGCGCCGCCTGACGCCAGCGCAGCGCCCGGCGGCCCGCAGTGCCGGCGCGACGGGGCTTCGCATCGTTGCGATCGGAGTCGACACTTCACGCCGCGCTCGTTCTAACCGCTCTTCTCAAGCTCCGCATTCAGTTTGCTTATTCCGCGCGCATTCTAGTACCCCTGCAATTCAGTGCAATGTCGGACCTTTGAGCCGAGACCGTCTAGTGCTCTTGTTTGTTCGACAACAATTACAAACGCATCTATGGGAATAATGGAAGATACTAGTAAGTGTTAAATATTATTAAATGCATTTTTTTACGATATTTAATTACATATAAAAAACAAATATAACCTATTATTCTGTTTGTTACAAATTTATGTATGTCACCTTATCGTCCTGTTAAGGGTAAATATTTTAATATTGACTAATATTGTACATAAACCGCACTATGATAGTTAATACAAAAACACATTAAAAGACAAAATGTTTTACTGATCTCGTGACCACCAAACTAAATAATTGGCTAAATAGATATTTGGCTACTGTGGATTTAAAGAAAACATTATAACTAGGGTTTGTGTTTAAACGCTATAAATATCATAAAATTTTCAATGTTTTAATGCGAAAATTTTAGTACTTAATTTCAGAATCTTTAGGGATATATTTTGTCGGTGTTCTTTTATTTCAATTACATGTAATAACTACCACGTAGCTATTTACAAATGTGGTAAGGATGTTTAATATAAATCTTAGTATATTTTGAAAGATTAAACATACATCAATATGTCTTCAATCTCCATAAGTTTAAAAAAATAGGAAACATTATGTTTTTCTCTGGTAACCATTTAAAGAACTTAGCTGTTACAGATCTGCATCACGACGCTTCCAAATGTCCAGTTCTGTCTAAAATCAATGTCAGAGACACCATGTAATACAACATTAACAAAGTGATTTTACGGTTGTCAGGGAGACGATACAGAGGAGTATAGACCTAGTCATTACACGCATAGAGGTGTACCTTGGTAACCGCAAAAGCTTTGAAGTTGTGTACCCATTAGTTATGCAGGGTAGCAAGACTGACAGAATAAACATGGTGTACTTTACATGCATCGAAGTGACTCCCGTAATGTGTTCGCATTGGGAATGTAAATGCGTGACGCCTATTTTGTTCTCGGTTAAGCGAACAAGGATCGCTCCCATGCATTGTGCCTCCATTTAAATAATATACATTGTTGTTCGTATAACGCACTTTATGGCATCCGCAGATTGTGTTATCTTAGAAGAGAGATATTGTTATGAAGATGGAGAATCTTAGGCGTTACTTATTTGCATACCGTCTATGCTTGACGTTTTATTTGATTTTGGAAATGAAATAAGTCAAAAAATCAAACGGAAATAATATACCTATAGCAACATTTTCGTTAGTTCAGTGAAAACAAAATAAAATTCAGAAAGTGAGTGAATTACACTAACGTTGTACAAATTAACAAAGAAGATACCAAAATTTACACTATTTAGTATAGGCAATGAGTGTTATGTGAAAGTTAGCACATGTGATTAATCTAATGAAAGGGCTGGGTAATGAGGAAATTCCTCATACAAAGTGTTCATAAAACAATTTCGTTTAATTTACTGTTTGCTAACATTGGCTTTTTTTAAATACCTCTAAAACTATGGATATTTATTAGTTTGAACATTACTGCAATATTTGAAACTCACAAAGTCCACGCAACGCCCTTTAAATGGAGTATGAATGAGTAAAGGAAAATTCCGAAATATTTTCAGTTAAAACATATACTTACATATAATATAAAATCAATTGATATTTTTTAACCTTAAACAATTCTATCTCATATCAGTATCATTCCAATATATGTAATGTCAGCTTTTGAATTTCATAAAAAGTTTTTGATACAATTTGTATAACAAACGTATAAATATGAATTCATCCAACTATGTGTCAACACTAAAAGTTCCTTTACCGACTTGATACCCTGACGGACAAGGATCCCTATCTAATGTATTAATTTACTTACGTAGAATAGTAATGTATGCGTAAGTACAATTTACAAAGGCAGTAGAGTTCTATCTTTCGAAGGAAAAAGCTTAAATGGATATTTAATTTTAAGAAAATTATTATTCAGTAAATATATGTAAATAGTCGTAATAGAAATAAACTGAGTGAGTGGGTCTATTATACATGCGCTTCACTTTCTACAACAAAATCACCAATAACGAGAATCAAACATTAACTTATACTTACTTATAAAGCATAAAAAATATTCCATAAAAAATATAAGAAACACAACTATCCAATAAGGCAAACACGGCATACGGTAGCTGTGAGTAATGTTAAAATATGGAAAAATTGTGTTAATTGCCCTCGAGCCAGAGCCGGCCGGATTTATGATTAAGTAGCGCGAAGCAGACTGAGGACGAGAAAAAAAAGAATAATATGTTTATTTTGATAACGTGAATCATGCGAAGTCAGTGCCAGTAGCGCCAGCGCCGCATGGCTCGGATGTCTACCATGGTTTAATCATACCGAATTATAAATCGAACATAGGTACTCAATTCTTTTGAGTAAACCACGCAGACAGAAAAACATCACTCGACATCGACAATCTCATTGTATACATGCGAGATTTCAACTTTATCATTAGTTTTAAATGAATTTATGTGTGCTAATTCGTGAGCTATATACATAACAATCTATGCTATGGGATTGACATACACGGTCAAAGAATGCTCAAGCTTAACATGCCTTACAATTATTTATATCAACTCTTTTTAAGAATTTTATATTTATACTACTTTATCTGAGGAACATTCAACTCATAAGCGATTTGTTTCAGGCAGACACCACTTGAATCAATATTCAATAATAAACTAATCTATTCATATCAGCAAACCCTCCGCCTATCACAGAACTACTAGCATGCTCATCAGACCATGATTATTAATAACTATATATGCATATTGAATCAGTTCCTCAATATTGGCATGCTTTTGTTCAAGTGATGATATTAAACAAATATGAAATACCTAAACATAATCTATTTATCAATACATTACATTGGGTATTAGCTTTTATGTATAATTAGCTACTTTAATATATTCGTCTTTAACTGTCCCTACAGATAGATAACAAATGCTAATAAATGTATTTACGTTATACAGGTAACTGTGAATATTTATGTATTCAACTTTCACAAGCGATAAAACATGATATTATTTATAATTGTACCATAAATGCTCAATGACGAAGCAGAAGCTTTCTGTTTAAGCCGACATGTGAAAAATAACGCGAAAAAGAGAAGCGTTTCAATGGTCCACAGGAATTAGAACTTATTAAAAAACTAATATATACGGCGCATAATAGACTTTTATATGCACTCAAACAGTAGGTCGTTTACCCAATTGTTCTATTAAGTCATACTTAAGTTTCAATACGAAAGATGTATGAGCACTGGCGTAGCGCAAATGTTATTTCAATACATCATCATATCCTGTTTTAATCACAGATGAGTCGATATAATTGTTTTTAAATAATTGTTTTTGTAGTACGAATAACGTATTTAACAAGTTCTGTCTTAATTCTCAGATGTAAAAATAAGAATGTACCTACACCAGATAAAATACCTGGTACTTTATGAAGTTCAGATTGTACAGTTGCGATTGTTAAGTGGTAAAAATAACGGCATTAGCCACATCTTTTACTGTACCATTAGATAAAGATAACATATTTTAAACATATTCGAAACTAGTTGTGTAATGTATAGTAATTCAAAAAAATGTGTTTTTATTCATCTTAAGTATATTATTTGAAGTAAGAGTCAAGGTAAATGACCTGCAGGGTGTAAAATCTAAATGTCGCCTTGTACTTATATCACTTCGTTGAGAAGCTTGAATGCTTATACAGTAATAGTTATTAGGAACCTGTCATTTAAATTAAAATAAGTTTATTTACTGTGTGAAATTACATGAATAAGTTATTGAAAAAAAAATCTAATATTCAAAAGTACTAACGTTCTCTTTACTGTAATTGTAAATTTACAAGATTATTTAAATAAAAATTTGAAGTTAATATTTCGTATTTACAAATTGCATTAAATCATTACCGTTAAATTTTTCTCACATTTATTTCAATACAACAAAAATAAAACACCTTTTTTACCACCGTCCAGGAAACAGATATTTTTTTATTTACGGCTACTAACCGCCCTCACTTCGCTTCGTAAAACCTACGCCTTACGTTGACTATTAGCACCCGTATTATTTAACGTCCGGATTCTTTCATGCTATGTATCAAAACATATTTGTTTCTATTGCATATAATGGAAGCAGTCCAGAGTATGACTAAGTCACACATAAGATAAGTACCTATATTATCCAAATTTGTTCTGTAGTTTGACACTAATACATGCACAGGCGAGTACCAAGGCAAACAATAGCTTTTTAATGTGCAGTATTGGCCACTGAAAGTTTTTAGTAGTATAGAAAAGACCACCTGGCGACACTTAAAGCCCGCCCTGTACAAATAAATAATTTAATCCAGGAAATACCATAGTAGAAAAAGCAAATCGAGCATTTCGAACTACGAAATCGTGATTTGCTATCGTGTTGGTAACTAGACACTAATTGAACTATCCTGCTAACTATTGTTCACGCTATTGCCGGAGAAACTATTTCCCGGAAACTTGTAAATTAACTGACTACAAGTAAATATTGATCCGAGTCGCTTACTTATTTAAAAATAAACAATACGCTATACTCTGGTTTATATAAGATAACTGTCTGCATAATAGACTGTAAAACCATTAAAAGCGATTGGTGAAACTTACAGTACTGTAAGTAAAAATCAAATAACAGCAAGTAAAAATAAAAAAAATCTTATTCCGATAACAATACCTAAACGTAAACAATATAGCTTATATTATTATATGAGAATGAACAGTGAGCACTAGATCAAACAAGCACCTGGCATACTGGAAATGCTGAAAGGAATCTACATTATCTCACTCGGCACTTCAAAGACGTCGGACATTGAACTGAAAACTGAAGCGATGAGCGAGGAACCGCCCTGTGGCCCAAATAATTAGGTACTTATCTACCTATAGGTGCTCGGACTGCTCAATCAACTATGGGAAGTGAGTACCTCTACGCTATTTATGAAACGGTTTTACGAAACATCCAACCAAAAGGCTTCCATCTAGTACAACGTGAATGGTCCGACTGAAATGTAACTCCTAACGAACGAACGCAATGCAATATTTATTATTACACGTCTAATGGCCTCCCCACTTCAGGTTCTTACATTAAGATTACTGTTAATGGATTTTATTTCTAATAATATTAATACTTATCTGCGGTCGTCTTCAACCATGCTATATCAAGATGGTGAAATTTTTAATGCAAATTTCATACGATGTTTTTAAAATAATAGCTTTCGAATATAACTCCATTCATGAACATTTAAATGAAAAAAACGTATTAGGTACTAATAACCAAAGATAATAAATTATTATTATTTTTATAGATTACAATAAAGATGTAAAAGGCATACCATATATATCTCAGAGAGGAATCGCTATTGTACTATGCTCGAGTCGGAAACTAGATTGTAAAGGCCTAAGTAGTGAATTAAATAACCAGAATCAAGATAGCGGAATGTGTGAATAACACAGTGCCAAGAAATTAAACAAGATTTATTTTGCTGGATGGGCTGAAAGTGAGAAGGAATCATAAAGGAAAGGCACTTTGGGAATACGAACATTATGTGCATCTTCCAAACTGGCGGCAAAAAAAGACT
>DWPT01005403.1:0-12260 GCA_018251895.1 Agathymus mariae mariae
GGTAACGTTTATTTAGTCATATATGTATACTATATAGGGCTACAAAAAATGTAGCGATGAATAAGAAATGATGTTGTATTGACTGCCCTCCTCGCTTTTTCAAGTATGTATTAATAATAGAAGAGTGACACCGACGATGTACTCACTTGGAGGCAAACAGTAGACGCAGAAGATGCGGCGGCGTCTCCCCTCGTGCGTCGCCAGGTGACGCTTGTGCGCCTTGCGGCGTGCGGAGACGTGCGGACAACACGGACACGGCACGGCCAGCGCACGCGGCACCGTGCCGTGCCGCTCCGCTGCGTGCGAGAGCAACGTTGAAGCTACACGGTAGCCCTGAGGATGAAAAATATATTTACAACCAAACTATAGCGTAAACTGGCCATATGACATCAGACAAAAAAAAACTAGTTTTCCAAATTCGGTTTTTTGTATCGTTATGGTGGGAGCGAATAACCATTGTCAAACAGTAAATACATACATGAATAAATACATTTAAATGTGTATTATTACAGTGTAATGTATAGGAAACAGTGGTACCGTTAAACGGCGAGAGCTTGAATGATGTGAGACAGTGAATTAAAATTGATAAAATCATGATTATTATGACCCGAGAACAATTATATACCTTAAAACAGTGCTCGCATTGGTACGGAAAGTTCTTCCACTTAGGGTTCTTCTTCCGACTGAACACCATACGATACGGTTCCGAAGGGAACCAGTCCTCTGGATCCAGAAGGAGTTCAACCAGTTCTGTGCCTGGAATAAAAAATAAACCTATATAATGCACTGCACACAGTTCGACAAGTCTTCGGTGACTGCAAATTTCAATGCAATGGAAACGCTGACATCGGTCTCGACTAGCGACAATTGGCTTTGCACTTGAAAATAAACAGTACTGCACCAGATTATTGTCAAGATAGAAATACAATTTGTTTTATTGATGAATGAGGGTCTTGTTGGTTAAGGTGTTAGAGGCGGATGATGAGAACGAAAGTGGTCACCGGCTGGTTTACGTATATTTTAAGTACAAAATGGAGGGAGACTATGTAGTGCAATGTATTGAGTGAACGCCTTTGCTACTGATCAACGCTTTTTATATTGTTATGGAAGTGGTACCTATAAAGATTACATCATGATTGTTGATTCATATAAACCAGTGGGCGCAGTCTTATGTTGTCTTTACAGGATGTGGAAGGGAGTTTCTTTTGTCGATTGTTCCATACCACTGTAATGCGCCTTCTTTGTAAAGTAGCACATACCAAATAATTACATATATATGTTGATAAATATATATACATGTTTTAAGTAAAACTTCTTTCGGCGCAACTTGAGAGTAACTCAGTTTTTTATCGGACGAAAGTTACAAACTGTAGCCTCGTCTGCTAACGTGGTTCCCTCCGTTTGCCAACAAGTGGCAAACATCATTATCCCATATTGTTTATTATATTTTTGAAGACTATTTTAGCTGTACAAATTCAGAAAATCATTAATCCTTTAAAATAAGATACTATTTTTTAAATGTTAATGGTGTTTATTATTTTATATGGCAAACAATTGCAGATTTACTTATGATCATTATTTTTTTAGCTACAATCACTCTGTCTTGTCAGATTATTGGCATTTGAATCAATATTGGTGTTGCATGGCACCTCTCACTAAATCTTTCTTCTTCTTTATAGGTTAATATATTAATGACAAGAACGCTTGAAAAAAATCAAAACCAGTTCCGCGCAAGTTTAAACTTACTCTGTACTAACCATGTGTTGTTTTAAAAAAAAATGCTGAGGAATTTCTTTCACCCTTTCTTCTCCTCGATGTTAAAGCATCTTTTCAAAACGGTAGTAGAAGCAAAAGATGACGTGCATAATGCAATGCATGTATTTACAGAATACCTATATGATTAAATGATTTTGAATTTGATACATATTATTTCTTATTAATGGTGATAATGTTTAATTGATTTTTACCTGGCGGTAGCTTGATGGGTGGTGTTTGTACTGGTTGAGGGGTGATCTGTGGTAACATAACACTAGTGAGAGTCGTGTTTGTGGCTGCTAGCAAGCTTGTCAGGATTGTGTTCTGCGCCTGAAAAATAAAAAAGTAATCTAATTTATAAATTGAATTAAATACATTTTATATCATGAAATTAACACATGTACATTCTTTCAGATGACAAGTTTAGATTAGATAATTGGGAATCATTAAATTTTAACTATTTAAACTTCACTGAAAAAAGAATTATATGGATATGCAATTGGAACAGCACTGCCAATAAAAAATTCTCGATTCCCCGCGAACGATTCCCCCGAAATTCCCGGCTTCTTGTAACTCATTACCAACAAATTCCCTGATGTGATATTTTTGGAATAAAAACACTGTTTTGTAAAAGATTAGTTAAATGTAATTATTTCATGAAAAGTAACCGAAATAAAATTATTCTTTGTTGACCAATGTAGGAACTAACTTTGATTTTTTTATATTACTTGTTTGACAATAGTTGCACTTTTTAACTGCTTTTCCATAATTCTATTGAAAATTTCCAACCTACACCTCAAAGATTAATAAATTAACAAAATACAAAATCGTCTTCAAATGACAATTGAGCAGGTATTTGAGTGGTGTTGTCATTCAACATGATGCTAGTAATGTCGAGCTATATTTGCCAAGTCCGAATGTGATAATTTAGTTGTAAGTATTACCTGACATGAAACAGATTTATCCTACTGAAAAAATTGGTCTGGCTTCCCTGAAATTCCCTGATTTATGTCATTCCCCATGCTCTCCCCATGCTAACACTCAATTCCCTGCAATTCAGGGATTTTTTAAATTGGAATCTAGATTTATGGAAATCTCAAAGCCTCATTAAAATCCTGAGACCGCTAAAAATGTTACCTACATAAATACAGAACATACATGGCGCAAACAATTAAAAAATTACAAGCAATAAATACTCAAGAAGAAATCTTTAGCCAATGTCTATCAAAATCAAAAACGCCATGAACGTTTGCTTTGCAGGCAAGTTATATATGGGATTGTGAAATAATTATATTATTAATATTTCAATAACTTACATTACTGATCTGACACATGTTTCAGAGTTAACAAGCCTGTGGCATTGTCGCTAATACCATTGTCCGCTTTAATTAAAACCATCGTTATTCTGAATACACACATTTCTTCATCAGATTTATTTACTACTTCATCAATTCATCAGACATTGTTAACATTGAAAACTTACCTGTAAAAGAGCTCCATTGCTAAAACTCTGAGACAAATCTATTTTTGGTTTTCTCTTATACCCTTTCGGAGGTCCTCTCTTCTTTGCTATTTCTCCATTCTTCTTATATCTAATAATCTCACCATCGTTTGTAATTTTTGTCACTGGAGTTATCGTAAGTTTCGCCGGCAGTGAATACCTACTGTGTAGGTTTTTGACCACATTGCTTGAATGCAGGTTACTTGTTGCAAATGCCAATGGATTTGCCAAATTTAATGGATTGTTAACAAATTTTGGCAATGTTGATGTTGGTGTTGATGGGAATATGGACAAAGATTTAGGAGTGTTGAATGCTGGTATTTGGTATACTTTAAGATTCAAGGAAGGGTTTGAGAATTTCAGTCTTTTTGCTTCAGGTTCATCATCACTGGAGTCGGTTTGAGCGTTAACACTCAGAGGATCCTTGTCATTATTTGTGAATGGATCAGTGAGGGGTGACTCGGTTTCTTGTACACAAAACATCTGGAATAAAAAAATTATCTGTAGTATTTAGTTATTTTATTTTAATTATCTCATAACTGTCTGTTTCAAATTTAAAGCCTCTTCTTAAATGTGTATTCAACAAAAATTCAATAGCCATATTTTCCAAAAAAAAAATCATGTTTAATATATATCACCGTTAAATTTACACACGGTTTAAAGGTAATACAAAATATATGCAAATAATTATTTGCATGAGTCATTTCGATATAATCAAGTGTGATGTAAAATGCGAAGAAAAATTGATGAAACCTTGCATTTTTCAACTATAAGCAAAAATAGTTTTGTTCGTCTTACAATAAAGTAAAAACAAAGAAATTTACTTCACGATTTTAATAACTATTGATGAACATAAATTCTCGACAAAAGACTTCAACAAGTTCACAATGAACAAAAAATAACGGTGTATATCTAAAAGAATGTATGTCATAACAATGAGTTAATATCACTTCGTGTCGAATAGTATTATTTCCGATACCTTCTGAAATAATCCAACGTATGTACAGCAATTAACTTGTTGAGTAACTATTTTTTAAATCAAAACATTGCGAATGGAAACTACAAAATGGCGTTTAAATATAAAAGAAACCAAACAATTAAGAGCTGTCTCACGAAATAACTGCACATGCCACTAAACTCACTAAAAGGACGTTGTTCCTTCTAATTAAACATTACAATAAATATCAGAGTTTTGAATGAATGACCCACCTTTTATGATGTTTTCGCACGCGTACTCTCAACTTATATACGAAAACGTTAAATATAAAAAGATTTTGGACGAATTTGATTGTTTGTGATGTAAATAAAGCGTAATATAAAATAAAAGGTTATTAAAATAATAACAAGAATCCACAGTCCATTGACGCTTGGAACCACAGATTAAATTTAATCACAGGCTACGTATTACACCATAGAATTATTTACTGTACATTATTATATACTTTTGTCTATGATTTATACTACATTCAAAACGGAATATTGGACGCTTGCAATACAATATTAGAAGACCAAAAGACGACTTATTACCTCCGTTGAACCTCAGAATAGTTATCATATTACGTATTACCCGACTAAGCCAACTATACATAACAAAGTATGTAAGGAAATGTCATTACTTTAAAGATTTTTGCTATTAAAAGTTTTAGAATTACCTAATGTTTCGATAGGTCAAGCAACAATCAATAAATAAAAAATAAATATAACTTTTTTTATTCGGAATACCAGGAGTCACCTAGATAAAATGATAGTAAGAAACCATCGTAGTGGGCCGGCATTATAATTTCACAGATATTTTAGAAAATATTGCTTCAATGCTATGGCTAAATAAATACATCTTCTGTCTACAAATCCTGCATAGCTTTGGAGAATGAAATTTAAGAAGTAGGTGGGTTTCCGAATTCATATCCTAGTTACCTATTGGATCGACAAGAGCCAGTAACCACTAAATATCAAATGACTTCTCCTATCCCATCCTATAGTATGACATGAGCTCCACTTTATATTTTCAAATATTTCCGCGCAGGTTCTTATTTGTTTGTTATTGTAATTCGTATGTTAATTTAACAAATGTTCTGAGGAGTTTCTTTCGAGGTTTCTTGTTCTCAATGTTAAATCACATTTTCGAAACGGTGGTAGAAGTAAAAAATACCGTGCATAAGTGTATTTACAAAATAAGTAACTGATAAATGATTTTGAATTAAAATTAACTCTGTGATCAAAATGTGCGTTTGAAAGTTTTTAGTTCAGTGTACGGTGGGAAATAAATAAAATAAAGTAAGACACATCGATAATAATTATATTTAATAATAATTAGGACAAGTAGAACGACTAGAACATTTTCACAAATACATAGTTTGAGACTTATGACAGAAGTAGGTAAATTCTTTCAGAATTCGAAATGTTATATATGATCTAGTAGGCGGTGAGATACTTTATACAATATAATTCTTAACATTCATTATAATATTGGTATTTGATATTTAAACACTTAAATATTTTATGCTACCAGATACCATACAATACGATTAGAAAACATTCAGTACAATATCTAAACATTTATATGCTTTATGCTACCGATCAAATGTTAGAGTATTTACATTCTATGGTTTAACAGAGAGTACAAACAGTAAAATTATATACGATAGTTTCATCTTTATACACAATAACAGACAACAGAAGTTATGGACAGCCAGCTCCCTTAGCTGAGGGTAGGTGTAGTTTTTATAGATTTTGGAATGATTTACTGAAACAACGTGGTAATATTTATGACACATAAAATGTCACAATGTGATCATTTAACGGGTATAAAATAAATATTGCATTACTAAAGCGACTTACATGAATACTAAAACCTACACATAAACATTAACATTTAAAAAAATTATATTCTTACACAATACTCCTGTTATTTGATATTATGCAGATTCATTACAATTTTGGCGAGAAAACAACACATTTAAAAATAATCCTTAATATTACAGTTTCTTATTACATGTATTTACATATAAATAAGATCGAAATAAGATAAAAATATTATTTATCCTACCGTAGTAATGAGATTACTGTTGATAACACGGAATAATCTATCTACAATATACACTATACAACTATAATAAAACATTTAGAAAAAAATACACGTTCGACGTTCTATGATTCATTTAAAATTAATATCAAATTCTTGAGTTACCTAGCACCACCGTATACCGCACGGTTTTAGTTTACTTTGTGCATGTAGTTGCAAATTACAGCGCTTCTTACAGGAATGGTCTTTGGAAGGGTCTTTCCACGGTGCATGAATTGATGAATTATATCTATACACCAGTAAGATCATCAATGAGGGCCACTGAGTGCCATAAGACATTGATAAGAAAATTACGCGTTTATATCAATATCGTCAAATATGTCAAAAATCGATATTTATTAAAGTATGGTTTTATTTTAATTTATTTAACATTTTCAAATAATAACATGGTTTAAATATAGCACAGATCATCTCACCATCGCCTTGACAGAGCCTCAGTGCTTTGCTCCGATCTATTGGAGATCATGCGACCGTCAGTTACGCGCCTTGGAAAGCCGCCGTGAAATGTCTCGACTATTTTTGACACAATTACATAATAAACAATTAAGAGAAAGAATACGGACACTAAACACCAAATACAGATAATAATTTTATTGAAGTAGGCAACGCACGAGTTTTAATTACACGTTGAACATTGAGGTCACTCAATCAACTCACGGACCTCTATTACGGAACAGGTAATAGCATAGATAGTAGTTTAGTGGATAGTAGTTTTACATTTATAACATAATATAACATTGTGCTGGCTAACGTACACAGTGATTTTGTACATTTTAAAAACCTCAAGTTACCATATATAATTATGTACTGAGTATTTAATTTCAATTTTGCCATTAAAGTGCTAAGTGATACTTATTATATGACACAAGACTTGCAGTGGGAAATCATTATTTACTATTATTATGGTCACAGTTTAGATTTAAGATTAAAAGATTTTAATCTGATAAATTTTTGAACAACATATTATTTTATGTCATTATACAACCTAATGAGAACGTCTTCACCACTGATCTACTAAAATGGTATAAATAATATCGTCTTATTTAGAAAAAAATGTTTTCGATAACTATTGCTCAGTAGCAGATTTATATTGTTTGGTACCGTAGTGAACATTAAGGTAATTAATTTTGGCTCAAGCCATCAAAATTAGTAAGTTTATGTTAAAATAAGAATGAATAAAAGTTTTACTTTTTTCGAAAGACTTCCTGGTCTTTAGTCGTTTTTTACTAATTAATGTCTAGAAATTAATCAACAGATTAATTAATTATTAATTACCGATTACCTATATCATTAATTGTATGTTGAACGTAATTTATGTAATAAAATTATACAAGAAATATATATATATATATATATTGTTATTTTATATTACGATGTTGCCTTTCCAAATCACAGTAAAATAATAAATACTTTACAATAAGCCCCTTTATATCTGCCAAAATAAATTGTTTTGGTTTATTTTTAAATATTTTTATTTCAGGTACTTCAGAGATTTACCTATATAATTTTACATATACGTGCATTGTTTAGCTAAATTTACCTATTGCTTAATACTATTACCATTAATCTAACACTGAAAAACACATAGCTACGGGGTTTAAAACATTTACTGTATTTATTAATTTCTTCATAAGACGATATTTTTTGGGGGGAGTAGTTCGAACATTTTACCATCACGAAATAGCCTACCAAATTATCACGTTAAATTTTTTAATACTTTTAAATTAATATATAGATATCAATAGAAACTTAGAGCCCGTTTATGGTATTAATACGATTTGATGAGCATTTCGTCATTCATGCAGGGATCTTACCAAAAAAATAGAATAACAGTTCAAACCAAGCCAACCTTTTAACCGTATCTATTTATAATAGATACTGGAATACATCGGCTTCTTAAATATATTTGTTAACTAACACTAAACATATTAATTGAGCAACGTTATCTAATACCAGCTTCCGATTGTTAAAAGAACTGCATTGCTCTTTGACGTTGACCGCATTGTTATTCTCCGTAAGTTGAGATATAACCACTTCTTTAGAAGTCTAATTAGCCCCTACATCCTTCAAACTGAGCTACACAGATGATTGTAACAATCTCTGTGACTGTAACTTGGTTAAATATATTTGTCATTTCACTTGCGCTTATAATTGTAATAAGCGTGGGCAATTCACGATTGCTTTTAAATCAGTGTCATTGATCCGTCTTCCTTTCCTTAATGGTCTTTCCAATCACAATTCATCGACGTTCATAACACGAAATAAATAAAATTAGAGTGTCTGTTTTACACAGCTAATCTACACTCATAGATTATGATAGATTTCATAGATAATAAAATGATATTACTTCATATGCACATATATGCCAAAACTCCATTATATCTAATCCATGTTCTCATCATACTTAAACAATAGTGGTTTACAATGTCTTTTAGCACACAATATCTCACAGCCTGTTCACTCGTTTCTTATTATTTAAGTTTCATGGATCACTCTTCCTTTATATACCTGCAGAGTAGAAGTTTATATCTGTATAATTAGGGATCGTATTCAAAATCAAATACTTTCAAATACAGAGCAATTAATTGTAGGGAAAATCCCGCGGAATAAGAAACACAGAAGACATTCCTTATTTCGTGCGAAACTTCGCTCATCTATCAAAACGGCTATCAAAAGTTTACACTGAGGATATTAAATATACATGACATATTAAATCAAATGCAAATATAAGATTATATACAATAATCATGTTATGAACGTTATAAATTCGTATCCCAAGAGTCAGGTCCAAGTCTTTAGATTTCACCTCCTTAAAATAATGTCGAAAACGTTTCAATTCAAGGGATAAAGCATTATTTTTGGATTTCATCACAATATTCAGTGGACGTATACAAAAGTACCCAAATTGTTTTACAACGTTAGTAATTCAATCAGTACATAATTATCAAAATAGCTAATAACGCTAATATTTTATACATATACCATTTGTGCTTAGAAGATAGTATATCATTTTAGGTACTGTAATATAAAATTAATACAAGTAGATACAATTAATAACAAATTAAAATAAATAACGATAGGTATGAGATAATAAGTCGAAAACTAATTCCTTAGTTTAAAATACCATCACTATGTAGATCTTAAGTCATACAGTAAAATATATATATATACTTAGGTACGAATTCGTTTTTGTTAGTAAGTACGTAAATATCAAATAAATGTATCGTTAAGATAATATGCACTCCTAAAATTTTATTCAATTATTGCAAAATTAGTTCCGTATCATTTTAGATAAATCGGCTTGATTTAACGTAATCAATCTCTAATTTACTAACTTTTTTCGATAATTTTTTTAATGCTATCGAAATGGTTTTCGTAAAAGATTTTTTATTTTTAATATTATATAATTATACACTTTTTTATTGATATGGAATTTGCAAACAAACTTGCATTCAGACTGCGGGGCCAACGAATCCCACATTTATATAATGGAACCTCAAACAAAACATCGGTCAAATTTATGGTTGACCCCATGAACATTACACATGAACACCAGAGCTATTGTTGAAAACTGAGCCTTCAACTCATTCCTTGTATATTATAAAACACCATTTTAAATTAGTAAGGACATTGAGATGGTCACTTTACATATTGTTATGTCTAACCAACACTCATAACATAAAAATTGACTTTAATCAATACAGCCGACACACATCCGTGTGTTATGAAAAAATAAAATCTTTGATGGAGCTGCTCCAGTACAGTAAGTCTCAATGACTTAGTACTATTACATGCTAATATTGACTTCATTGACACATTGCATTTACCACAGATTTTATTACTTAATTTTAATGTTATGTTAAAATTATTCATAGTGTTCATACTGATGTCAGATTTTTGATTAAAAATAAATATTCAGGGATACATTAAAAAGAAAGGATATTTTCCCGCTAAAATCGTTAGTAACAATGAACTTTCCAAAACAGAACGTTTATCTTTGCATCACCAAAGTCAACATTTTTCTAGACTATTAAAAATTAAAATCAAATGTGGCTGTTTTCTTTTTTATACAAAATCTGTCGAAATTGAAATACACATTTTATGTGAAATCTATTTGGCATTGTACAATTAAAATAAAATTATAAATTAATTTAAACAACTTCCAGCTAAATAACTGAGAGATCGTTTTGAAGTTATCATTATCTAAGTTATCGCAAGAGACGACTATTGAACGTTATACAAAATGGACAGCATCGTTTTCTTCCCTAACAATTTATGCACACAGATACTTTAGAAAAACCTATTAAGATATTTGTTTGTGAGGCTGATAGGTGTACACGAAACGTCGCAAGTTAGTGTTCTCTGAGCGTATGCGACTTGATTTTCGAGCTGGAGTGTGTTACGTAGTCGCATGTTTCGCAACAGAAAGCGTTGCCGTGGCCATAGGCTTGATGCCGCTTTAGATTATATGCTTTGTTCGTGGTGAACTTGCACTCAGTGCAACTTAACGGAGCCTCCAAGTGCACGCGCATATGCACGCTTAGCCCATGTACAGTCAACGAGTAAAAAGAACAGGTGCTACACTGGTAAATTTGGGTTGGTTGGTATTCAACGGGAGGCGCCATGTTCGCTGTTTCAAATGAACTAATCTGGTCTACGGGTTCCAGGGTACTGAAAAGCTGGTTTTGTTGGTTAATATACTCGTGGAACATCTCGCTATTGTAGGTTAAGTCATATGTGTTGTCGGCTTGATTATTAGTTGTATCGTTTATAATATCAGCATACTCATAGACGGACGTGTAGCTGAAATTTTGTTCACTGTTTACATATTTTTGTATATCGTCTTGTAGTTCGTCAGGCGTCATTGGCAGATTTGTAGAGCATTCAAAGTATTGGTTATTATTTGTAGGTTCAGCTGCTGCTTCGCTAAGGAATGGTTCGAATTCATAACTCATTTGATTGTTGCAATCATTGTTATTTTCAACATTGACAGCAAAGTTTAATAATCCATTACCATTTTGGACTGCAACTGTTGTACTGTCAGGCTCTTCGGGATAGGGTAATGTTATATGTTCGTAATTAAACTGGTCATTGGAATCATATTTAAAATAAAATCCGTCATATAATTCTATCTGTAAATCGGGGGTACTACACGTATCAAGATTCAGTAATTGATCCAACAGATTATTATCGTTAACCCCCTCCGAATTTTGTTCTCTCAAATCATCATTTTGGTTATTTGTCTTATAATAACAGTGGTTGGGGTTGATAGTGGAACCTTCCAATTCACTGTTTTCAGAAGGATGAAAATTATTATTGATTTCGTCACTAAAAAGATCATTAAGCAAGTCATTTTGTATGGGAGAACCCATGCGCATTTCGTTAAGAATATCATTGATAGCAATTTTTGATACGTCACTGTTGAAATTTACAGTTGTTTCATTGTCGTTATTCTCTTCTACGTATGCGTCTAGTACATGTTCAAAATCGTCAAAGCTTTCATCTAAATACGGTATGAAAGCATCACTTGGGTCATCATAATCCTCATCGGTATTTTTTGTAACAGAAACACCAACGTCTAGCTGCATCCTGTTGGTATCGATATATAGATTTATGACCAAGTTTAATTATACTAGGTTGCAACTTGTAGATATGAGTGATAATATCCTGTGAAACACGGAAATAAAAATAAGATATTACATTGTTACAGTTGACGTGATTTGACTGCGGGAGGTATTTTGTTGACCCTATTTTTGATTTGATGATCAAATTTGATCTCATGGGTACTGACTGAAATGCTCCCAAGCGCGGTCGCAGCATGCATTTCGGGGCGAGGGGGGGGGGGGGGGGGGGGGTGGCCAACTTAAGAAAAAAAAAAACAAAAAAAGGGGGGGGAAGGGCGGGTGGGGGCGGGGGGTGTGG
>DWPT01005404.1:0-12258 GCA_018251895.1 Agathymus mariae mariae
GATTTGAACTCGCGTCTACCATGCGAGAGATTTACGTTCAAGCTATCGTTGCTATTATAGTATCTAGTAATAATATTAATTTAATTGATGTGATATTTTAGTAATTAATTACATAGAAATAAACACAAACGATACTTAAAAAAATTGTATGAATCATGTATTTCGCTGTACAATTTTCTTACGAAAAAGCTCTGTTCCATTATTAAACATGTGCTTTGTTTTTATGACGTAATAACGACTTAAGAATTCAGCTTCAGCTCTCGGTGTCACCGCCATATCGCTCTTCATCTGAAAGTGACCCACAAAGGGCCGCCTTGGCAAGTGACAGGAGACGACAGTATGAAAGAGCCATCTGTATAGTACTTGTAATGTGTTTTATGTGCCAACGGAAATATTAATATTCCCTTATATCACTGACTTTATTATACTTAGGGCTTAGTAGCCTTAGTATGAAAAACTAATATTTCTATGTTGGGAAATCATTTACAGATTTATTTTTGTCGAAAATAAACACATACCGACATTATGTATACCAGATGTCAGACCATATGATATAAGGGAAGCTCTCAAGCAGTTTAAAAGCAACAAGGCACCAGGCGATGACGGAAGCACGACAGAGCAAATACGAGCTTGTGGGAAACCCCGGCTGGTGGGGCTTTAAAATTAATTCAATGCCACTAACAACATTAGGATAACTCCGAATGCTTGGTGCATAAGTGTAATGATATTTTTCTTTAAAAATACCAATATGACCCTTTTAAAGAATTCAAGTCCATAGCACTTCTGAGCTACAGCCGTTTTTGAGGGTGCTCTCTAATCGCATAAATAGCTTGATTAACTATGAGAAAAGATTTAGTAAGCTTGAGTCGACACTATAACAATCTCACTTCTGAATTTAAATTTGCCGTTTGAAACAATTAGCAAATGGTCAGGATACCACGTTCATTAATTCAAAGTTTGCAAAATATAACGCTGCATATATATTTGAATGTTCATCCTATTTGTTAATTTTAACCATTAGTTATAAGTTAGTTACCTCATCTAATATATATCTTTGGTTAAAAAAAAATTAAAAAGAAAAATTTTAGTGCGCTAATTAGTTTCCTGTAAAGTTTTTAGACTATTCATATTTTATACCGCTTCATACATTACCTATTATTTTAAGCCTTTGATCTTATATTTTGCAAAAGCATACGATAAGTGTTTTCATTCAAAAATAGATCTATTTATCCAGCTGATGCTTTAGAAGAGTTGTTTGGATTGATCCAGATATAGTGAGTTAAAAACAACAAAGGTTACTTATCGTACTCGATTGCTATAAATATAGTGCTTAGGGGATACGACTTATCTTACGGATATAAGCTACAGATATGAAGATAAACAAACGATTTAGTATTTATGTACGCACTTTTTAAATTGTCGGATTTCATTATTGTTAAAATGGTTTATTAAAAGAAAGAAGGAAAAATCTTTTATTATTTTATTTTGAACGCCTTACTATCTTTTTCTGTTTTATAAGCAATTCTCATCGTTTCCATAGCGATGCAATAACAACCTTGAGCAAACAAATTACAGATTATAAATTTACCTAATTACAACAGCATCTATAAAAGCAATCAAAACGTTACATACTAACTTGAAACTCGTATTCCACTACAATTATTCCTCATGTCTGTCTGGAAACTAATTTTGAACAAGATAATTATTAAATATGAAACGTAGTAAAAATATACACACAAAAATGGCTCATCGAATTGCAATTTACAAATCATTTGACAGCAAACTCGACACCAGACGGCGCTAGCGGCGAGTACCTTCTAAAGGTACCCTATGAATGATGAACGACTTTTTCAAACGTATGTCGTAGTTTTTGAGATTGCTCTGCGTATACACATAAAATCACTACTTTCGTACTCTATTTATAATGTTAGAATAGATATAGATAACAAGATTTGTCCAGCTGCTCTAAAAGTACGCTGTGATTAAGAGAAATAAATGCTTTCATACACTAACTTGGCCTTAATATTGTACAGAAAATATAACATAACAATAAGTTTTTACGACTTCTTGAACATTGGGTACTTTAAAGAGCTCTGTGTCAAAAAACCCAGCAGTCCCAGCTTTTTCTTGCTTCTTGAATATTAATATAAAACAGAATCTAATGTAGGTATACTACAAGAAAAAAGGTAGGTAGCTTAGGACCTAAGTCCAACGTTATTAAGAACACTTTGAGTAAAATTATATATTTTCGTACAGATTAATTAAAGAAAAATCCAATACTTTCGTAAACCATCTATCGTTAATAGTCACACTCTGAGTAGTGTTTAAGTAATTGATGTTATTGAAAATTTGATGTGAATTAGTTAATAAATTTAAAGTTAATTATATATGAATCAATCAGCATATTTAATTAGTAGATTTTGTGTACCTCTGAAAACATTATGTACAGCTCTCAAGAATGGAATTTTCCTCTCCGTGGCTTACTCATTATTTGAAATTAATTATTTATCAATTTAAGTAATTAAGTTTCAAATATATTCATAAATACGAAAAGAAAAGGCTAATCCAACCTAATTCAATTGTCCAATGGCCGATTTCAAAAACTTATCTATCTCATATTGCCTTTAAGATACTAATACTATATCATCTGGAACTTTATTTTGATAGCTTGAAACTAAATATACAGTGAAGTATACAATCCACCCGTGTAAAAGATACAAATTTATATTCTTTAAAAATCATAACGAAAAAAGCTTTTGAAGGGAAATTGAGACAAATAAGGGGACCTTAGCAACAGGGGATACAAAGCGTATTTCAATCGGTGATAGGAAATAATTACACCCCACTATTTTCAAACATGATAATATTCACATACACTATAAGAGTTTCTTATCCAGCAGCAATTCTATAAAACCTTGAGATGGACAGCCCCTAATCTCGTTAAAACGAGGGCCAAATGAATTCAGAATAAAATACATAAATTTGCCGCATAAAACGAAGGACCGTACTTGTTTAATACGCGTTATTTGTATAACATTACTTCCTTACCCTCGTCTTAAATTCTGCATTATGTATGATACGACAGCGATCGCAAGGGAGGATGGTCAATGTAATATAAGCGATTGGATCGGACAGATATCATCAGAACTCATTGTGGTACCTGTTACCCACGTATTGTATCAAATCTACCCTTAAAGTGTGAAAATGATTTATCATAGTCACAAATTCCAGCAAAATTGACTGAGAAAGCACCTTTTTGGTATGGTGAAAAGCAGAATATTATTTACAAAATAGCCCGCTACATAAATAAATCTGTTTCTGAACCTCTAGAATGTTGAAGTTAGTTTTATATCGCTAGATTTAGGATTGCTAGAGTTCAGTAAATCAAGAAGAATATAGAAAATAATATTAATTTTTCCTTACTACTCGATACTTCTTACTATTTACCACTGGACAATATAAATTATTAGCGGGTATGCTCGATATCTTACTTTGACTCCTGTTATTTGAACTAGTTAAAGTAGTTAGAGTAGTCCTCATTGGTGGGGCACACTCGACGCTTATTGGTCGACGTGGCCGTTACCCATTGGTCCAGATCTAATTTTATGGTGGTTGTTAGATTGCGTTATGATATTGACACGGGAGGGATTATTAATATCGGAAAACCCGTAGACATTTGCCCAAACCAGGAAGCTAAACTCACTGAGTTTACATCCCACCTGTACAAGACGCGCCGATCATGGGCAATGCACGTAATATTCTTTGTTTGGAATTTGCGTTTGATATTTCATCGGAATTTAATCGACAGCTAAATTTAAAGCAGACTGGAAACCAACGGTTTTAATTGGCAATATCCAATATCGCGGGAACGCGGTACCCGCGTTAATTCCACACGCGGATACTCTGATATGAAGCCTTTGTATAAAAACCTTCAACACAGGCTTCCGCGAAATACAATACCTGCAGATATTTTATCGCTTCACAATTTATTCTTTACATATATGTACACTAATAAAATAACATTATACGGGTAGTAGCAGTATTCTTACAACTAAAAACATAATTGGATTATTTTGAATATGTTTTATTTTTAGATTTATTATGGAGGTCAGTGAATCTTTTTTGCTATTATTATTTGTCATGCCGTCTATTCTGTGACAACATAAAGTTATATTTAATATGTTTATAACTTACTTTCTAAGTCCAATTATCGAATTAAATCAACAAATCACTATCCCGAGGATTATATGAACTTTTGGAATTAAAAGTAACTTCACTTTTTCGGTAAAAAATATAGCAGATATACAGTTTTTCTAACACCCTTTTAGCTACTACATTGTTATTTCCAACTCAGAAAACTATTACAAACTACCCTTGAAATAATAAAATGCCACTATTTTAAACACTATTTTACCTCAAACGTTACGATTATGTGCCTCGAAGCGTAAAAGTTGGACACATTACAACATAACAGATTCACTGTCACTATAAAATATTTTGATCAGTTTTACAATGCTAAGTTTTAATGTGTTAAACTGCGCTTTTACTTGAGGGCTTTCCATTTTATAACGCGCACGTACATATTTGTCTTTTAGTGGAAATTGCTGTATTAAAATAAATCGCGAATCAAGTTCGTATCAAATAAAAAATAAATCTAGTTACGAGAGTTGATGAAATTTTTTTGTGTTGAAATATTAAAAATTTTACTAAACTTATGTTAAGTTTTGCCTTTATACTAGTTTGATCTAATCTACTACGCACTTATATGTTGAATCATAAAATCTAGGTGAAATCGCAAAAGGCTTGCACTCTTTAAATTATTACTGCATGGTAAATAGAGAGTTTCAAGGTCTAAAGGACGATCTAAATCGTGGCTGTCCTTCACTTGACATTCATAGATTTGAAGAGAACCTTTTCGGTGGATGCATTTTGGATGAATATGTCAACTAATAAATACCGACATTTCGCTTTAGAAAACGCCTTACGTTTAGAAATAGCACCCGCATTGTTTTACGTATGAGTCTTTCTCGTTGTGTGAATTACAGCTGCAGGCAGGCAGTCAAAATTTTATTTATTACACTCCTAATAGAATGCGCATATTAACTTTCATTTCCTATCCCACGGAAACAGATCTATTTACTGGGATAAAAAAAAACCTAGATGACCCTTAATATAACCTACTGAAATGCCTGGTATCATTCAGTTCTCTTCAGACAGACAAATAATTTCCAAAAAATATATTTAGGCATCTATATCGCTACAAACTTTAGCAGAATCTCACATTTTTATTATGAGTCTATACTCATACAACGTATATACGTTGTATACTCAATGTACTTCATTTTATATTCATCTTATAGTAGATGCGTCCTCCGCCAGAAAATATACTGAGAAATTTATTTTCCATTGTTTTAACAGTCTTATTGTTCTACAGATTCATACAGACTATAAATTATTTTAATAGCACAACTTTTGAGCTAGACTATATATTTCAAGTGTCATTACTGAAGTTTTCAACTGCCCTAATTGAATTTGACTTCGCAGACTTTTAGTAAATTGAAATGTAAATTCAAATTCATTTATTAATATAAGTATTATACTTATGCGTAAATACACTTACGAACGTATTTTTTGCTTCTAATACAATTTAAATAAAGATCGTTTAATCTACTAAATTTAGTCCAGGCAGATTTTTTATTTGATTCTCTTACTTCAAATAAAAATGTTTAATTTTGTAATAACTATATAAAAATATAGGCTAAATAAATAACTATATGAAAATATAGGCTACTCTCATATTCCTCATACTTGCCTCATATTTGGATTGCCAGTATTAGAAAATGCATAGACATACTCCAGTATAACATCACGAATAACCAACTCGTGGACATTATTTATGGATCTATCAAATACATGCCAGCCCAAGCCGAGTATCGAACCCAAAGTTCAATAGCAAGGACACGACTAACACACCTATAAAACCGTCTTAATATATTCTTATACAATCAAAACATAAAAGAAATTGTCAGTAACATTTTCTTTTGAAAACTTAATACCTAAGATATTTAAAATCGTCATAATGATGTAATTAAAATAAGTCATTGAAATTATCACAAACTTATAAGACGTGCCAGCCATTCATACTCTCTATTTGCAAACTTCGTTAGTAGATATGTAATTTTAGCTGTATGCATTTCAAATATTAGTTCAACTATTTCAATTTAGATGCGAGCATATAAACTGAGCTGATTGTGATTTAATGTATCTATTCTTATTTTATTCCAGGATGAGAGAGTACGTGGAAGAAAATGAAAAGAACGACCCTCTCATACACGCTCCAGATAAGAAAAATAATCCTTGGGCCGAGAAAGGGAAATGCGTTATCATGTAATATTATGAGAAGCAAACCCTAAAAATATCACCGAATATTCTAAAAGACAACACTGTTTATGCGTGCGATCACTTCAAACGTACTGGTTTGTTTAGACAATGTTTGCTAAGCAGTACATAAAAATGTTGGTTTAGAGATGGTACTGGTAACCCGGACGGAGCTGAACAGTAGCTTCCGGATAATATAAATGAAGGTAGCCACGTAGAATTGAGTCCAACGGTCGTCGTAGTTAAGCCAAACTCCTTTAACATTTTTTGTTAATTTCAACGTGAATTTCGTTCACCAACAAAACAATCTAGTCCTTAAATTCTATAATGTATAGAATGTACATTTTGACTGTGCGTGGACGCAAGGATGTACTTATGAATGTTTTGTTAAAAGAAATAAAAATGGTTGTAAATACGTTAAATTTTGTATTTCTAGTAATAGAATGTTCGGTCACGAATCAGTGGATAGAAGTAAAGGGAAGTGAATTGTTGGACGGATTAAAAATGTACATTAAAACGTAATTACGACAACTTGCTCGTATGATTACAACCAGTTTATTTTATTTATGACACGCTGAAAGAGATTATTTTAACTTGAGTTATATGTATGCCTTGAAAATTTCCAGAATATCTCGCGTTTGTTGGTATTACCTGTATAGAACCCGTGCGGCTCCATACAAAAAGCAACTTCCTCCTAGATATTTGTATGGATTTGCTATGGATTCTGATTAGATTCGACCGGAATCAAAGACCGACGTCTTCGACGGTCAGTGCTATGCTGTACGTCGTACTGGGTACAAGCAAAAGCTTTGCCAGCGAATCTAGTTGATAAAATTTACGATTAAATGCGAAGATTCATTGAGCTCGTGAGTCTTCGTATTTAAAACTTATTAATTATAAATTTATAGGGTTAAATCGCAGATCACAACTTAACATATGTTTGCTGAATCACAATATCGATGACGCTATTCAGGAATTTTAATTAGGTATTGGCAATAAAGAAAATAAATTAGATGAGAATAAACGACGAAATGTTAAACTTAGTGCAGTGAAAACTAATGTTAAAGTTAAGGTATCTGTCATGGATAAAGTGCGACATAATCTTATTCGAAAACAATGTAATTGTAAGCTCATTTAGGATAATTTTTTATGAACTCAGATATATTCCGCAGTGCCATTATGTAGTAATGCTTCTATGTCATAACTCTTAGCGCTGTATACTCCAATACGTCTATTTATATATTTTATCATTGAATCCTAAATTTTTCTTCAGATTTATTTCCCAATGTTATAAGTTAATGTAATGTTTCAGCAGAATTTGCCTTACATTGAGCATTAATAATTTAGGTAATTATTCATCTATCGACTACAATTTTTAATCTAACACTTGATTAGCTTAGTATTAATTCAAAATTTAAATCAAAATAAACTTCTACCTAAGTGCTAAAGCGAGCTATCGTAGATTTCAAAATAAAAAATTTCTAAATTATATCTAAGAATATTGGATTTGAAATTCTAACATGTTATCTGATTGAATGCTCTTTTTTAAAAATCCTGTGAAATGGGGCGTCTTTAAACAGAATTCAATCAGAAATCATATTAGTATGATTATCTCAAGTAGTGCTACTAATCTTACATTCCAATTAAAAAAGGATTGCCTAAAATACTAATTTTGATTAAAATAGTGAACTTTAAACGTACGCACTGTAGTTAATTATAGATTTAAAATAAAAACTAACCTAAACTTTAAAAAATCTTAAATTAATTAGATACCTTCCTTCTTACTACCATATCTAGACATGAACTATGAAAAATCATTCTGGCTGTGAGTACTTCCCAATTGATTAGATAATGTCTTTCATCGTCGTTAGAATCAGAATTTCAGTTTATCGGAAAAATGCTAATATCGACAATAAAGTAATTTATTCAACATAATTTTTTTCACCTTTATCATTACTGAAACTATTACTGAATAGCATGTGGAATCTATGTCAATTTATATTATACTCACGTAGGACTCTTTCGTTAAAATTAACTCTATCCTCTCTTTTTCGCTGTTCATCGTTTTAATTAATTACTCATTTTCTCTCCCATAAACTTTATTTCTACATCGTCTGTCCTTTCTTAGCCGTTATAGTTCTAAATCTAGTAATATAGTGAGTAATGAGTAGATTTAGTAATAAACTAAGCAAGAATCAAAGTTGTTTGTTAACTTATACGATAAAAATTGCAATTCAGAGCATTAGCCTTAGTTATATTTAAAATAAAACGTAATGTGTTTGTTTAAATGAATCTAGTAAATTAATTAAGGAGCACCTCAGTATGGGGTGTTTGGACGTTGGCAAAGTTTTTTCTTTATTGGCGAGTCTCAATTGTTCTGATGATTATCAAGGCATGTTATAGATTTTATTGAGTGTTTTAATTTATTATTCTTCTCTTTATTTTTAATCTAAGTTAAATAAACCAAAGATTGTTCTCTTAAATCATCAATATTAAATTATTCTGTGCATAAATCTTAAGCGTTCGAAGCGACGCTCATTGATAAATCAATATCGTAGCACTGTCGTTTAAGTTTTATCTAACTACTTATTTAATTTTAGCAAATATTTAATTAACTTAAACAGTAACTTTTAACGGATTAATCCAAAAATTAATAACTAGGTAAGGTGATATTGGAAATGATTTTTTTAGAATCAATAGGCTAAGGTATTGTATGTTATTATTAATGTGTAATCAGTAATCACAGAAATAAATCAAAATCTGTAATATCTGTCGCTAACTTATTTCATATCCCGTCTTATTATTAAATAATTTTCTATAAATGTTATAAAGGAAACTTTTCTACTTCCAAATCATGACTAGAAAAACAAATGTGTTAATGATATTTTAAATTATATTAATTTTTAATTTTAATATATTAATAATCGAAACACTTGATTTTTTCAAAATTACTCACGAAAATTATATGATACACAAAGATAAGATAGATTCATTGATATTTTTAGATTACAAGTCAACACGATTTTAAATTTTATTATTCTCGTACATCAATACAGACATGACAGCACTTGTTCGTTTCGATGCAAATTATGATGTTGACATGTTGTACTTCTGTCTACCATTGAGTGACGGGTCTTTAGACAGCTCTCACAAAATAAGACGAGTGAAGTCACAGTAATCCATTCGATTGGCTGAAAATTAAATTTTTGTAAAGAGTTTAACCTCGGGTTTCTCATAAAGGTAAACAAAATTCAATCCGCTTAACTATCATAGCTATAATGACTTCACCTACTCATGATAAAATACTTGAAAAGGTTAAGTAAAAAAATATATATCGTTTACCAAATCAAGGCATAATTACTTCATTTCTGAGATACAATTACTACAACTAGGAATGACTGCTTGGGAGAAATATACTTAGCCTGTACCTGAGTTTATACACTACGGTTCACGGCTCAGAGAAAAACAAGTGTGTGTATATTATGACGACTAAATTACCTCATGCTAAACATTCAAACACCATAGCGGACCCTCTACACATACCCTACATACTTCGTGACGTTGACACAAACTATGGAACCACAAACACCCAAGACCCGATAATATATCTGTCAGATAAATGTCTGCTCCGGCCGAAAATCGAAACCGAGGCCCCTTGATTAGCAATCAGAGCCGTCAAAAGATTACGGTAATAACCCCGACCAAAGAATCAGCTTGCCCTCCGAAACACAACTGTAATGAAATTCATTCAGCTCCTGACCGCGCCCTGTTGACGATTGACGGACAGCTGACACGAGCGTTGCAATGGTCTTTTGTAACAGCAGAGTTCTGTAAACCGCAATTCAATCTTTAAATTGATTTAAACCTGAGCGATGTTTGCGATCCCTACCATTCAAAGTATATGTACCTGGCCACGGTATCTTCAGGTACTAAAAGACCCGTCTTCCGAAACGGAATGAAATTAATATTCTCCTTCTTATCAGTTTGAACTACCAACCCGTAGACTGCAAGAAAAGCATATACCAAAAACAAGTTATATAGCATTAACGGCAATTCATCAATAGATTAATACATAGATTAAAGGGTTATTAAAGGGTTGATTATCCGTATTGATGAGGTGCTTACAGAAATTACTCATTTGAGGATTATCGTTGAGAGGCTGCTGTCGTTAGGAAAAATTCAATGAGTTTATTAAATGACATGTTACTTTAATAAATTAACATAATCATGAAATATATAAATAATGCATTGGCGATGTCTTTGGTGTTATTCACGGCGGTGACCACGTATCATCAGATGTCGTGTCTGTTTGTCGGTTATTCGTATAGAAAAGCACACATTCAAATTCCTCTACTGGTATTCTGTTTGGCGGGGATCATTAAGAAACTCAATAACAAAAACAATTGTCTATCACGGCCGCAAATGAAACCCGGAACTTTTGGAGAATCACTAGGAAGTGAAATACGGTTTCGCCGACATTACATTCCCGCTATCCCCTATACCGTTATTATTATTATTTTTTACTTATTATTCCCATTACAATACAACCTATGTATTATAAGATGGTATACTGATCATTATATAAATGACAGAAAATAGATATTAACTCATAATTACTTTATTGATAAATCGCATCAGACATTCACTAGTCTACGAAGTTAAATCTTAAAAACATGTGTTTTTATCACATCAAAAATACTTGCATTCACAGGTAATAAAATCCAGACCTCAACGTATGCGTGTCAAAAAGCTGCAAATATACCAATAAACTGACAATCGAATGTGTTCTAACACCAAACTATGTGAACACCGGACTAAAGCTGCATTATAGGCAGCACTGTTTGGCCAGCCCATTCCTAACTAATACGAAACACGTGTATTTCACTAAGCTCCTTTTAGTAATTTGTTGAAGCCGAAAATCCTGCTCTGTACCAGTTAAGACCGGTTCGTACCGGATCTATTTACTTTTATTTGCCTTTAAGATACCATTACGGTATTGAGTTGAAATTATGTTCGAATATTTGGACCAGTATTTTTACTAGCCCATCCAGACACAGAATCAGATAGATATGATACTTTATGATACCTTATTATGTGATATAATAAATCTGTATGTAGACTATTGTTATGCTGAGCCTATTGAAGATGTGAGCAGTACCTACGGTGTCAGATATTTCCACCTGTTAGTGGTTGCTGTGCTCTGTACGACACATTTTGAATCAGATGATCCTCGTGCTTGTTAGTACTGTTCAGTATTTACCTGACTAGCTAGCCCTCGTTCTAGAAGAAACTGTTCAAGTTTCAAGCAGAATTTGGTTGCCGTATCTGAGAGGTTTTGACAATCAGTTTTGGTTCTCCTTCTTAATTAGCAAGATGATTATGATGCCGTTAAAATTCCTAATTTTAATAACCGCATAATTAAAAGTATTTTTTAAAGAAACGAATCATTCAATTACATTTTACATACAAAACCCCGCGCGTTGATTAATTCAAAAATAATTAGTTACTTGTCAGATAAATATATCCCCGAAAGAAATTACAACCCCGGAATACGTTGCTCCAGTCACTGCCAAAGTACAGGATCCACTCGTCCTAATATTCCTTAACAATATTGCAATTGAAATATGAAAACACATGCGTACACAAGAAGAGAATAGCAAACTACGTAGAAGAGTATTTTGGAAGGAAGAAGTAGAATAATAGTAAAATATGAAAAAATCCAATATAAATCTTTTGATTAATCAGGATTAAAGCTACATAATCTATACATATAATAAGACAGTACTTATTAAAAAAATCTGTACACGTTTTTTTTCTCAAACAAGTTAAAAGGAATTAACTTAGAGTTATTCTTTATATACTAATATCGATCCATACAAA
>DWPT01005405.1:0-12257 GCA_018251895.1 Agathymus mariae mariae
GAAGCATGATAATTATAACACGAGATATTAAACCTTTTTTTTTGCGTTCCTCTAATTTTGTCCACGAGTTTATATTAGTAAGTTAACCCATTGGATTTTCATGTTCCCAAAAGTCGAATTGGGAATAAATGAATATCGTTTCTGCAGGATTACGAATATTTTATCTGTAGCTTTAATTGAAATTCCATAAAATTACAGTTTGAAAATTTAATTCAACTTGAATTTTCTTTTAGTTATTTCTGTGCTTACAACGAAATATTACATTAGTGACTAATAACTATAAACTGCGCTAATCCGATTTTGACACGAGACGATCTTTATAGACGAACAATGGCTCAATAGTTTAAAAAACTTAATAACCATACAAGTAGCTTTCCAACCGTATCGTTGGCCACAAACTTATAGGTACCATGGTAATAAGATGTTATATAGAATATAAAAAAATAACGTTACTTTACCGTTAGTCAAGAACTGTTCATAACCCGATCCGTCGTAGGAAGCTCGCTTTATCGAGTTACTGACGACATCACCCCAGTATATCTTGCCAGTAATACAGTCGACATCTAAACCTACTGCGATCTGATATATGGCACTGTTGAGCGGCGTCGCGAAGTCTCTCGGCGTGTTTCTGAACGGAACGCGGTAGACTGTCGCTCCGTCGCTGGCCACTAGGAAGTTGCCCGCTAATCTTGGATTGAGTTCGCAGTGACTCCCGTTGCCATTGTATCCAACGTTGCATTCGCATTGATAAACGTCGTTCATTTTAAGGCAAGACGCGTGGACGTCGCAGATGTAGGGATTAGTCTGACAATTTTCCTAAAACACCATATCAACTGAATATCAGAATTACATATAGAATTTATGATTAAAAGTGATCGTGTTGTGGTTGGTAAGAGTGCGCAGGATCACGTACCAGCAAGCGAATTGCATATCCTTTTGCTTTCGCTGGAAAATTAACATGTATAAGTTTGCTTTACACCTTCTATGCCTATTAACACTATGCTAAGCCTCGCCTGCTCTTACTGTACCCTCCTGTGATATTGGACAACGTCGAACTGATGCAGGTAGCTGGGCTTTGCTTGGTCTATTTTAATTACATTGATTACTCTGACATATTTTAAGGTATTTTTACCTGCCTTGCTAGCTACAGGGCTCCTAGACTCAACCGTGACATTAAACCGTATTGAAGGCGCGTTATTTATACGTATATGGTAAAGCTGTATAGATTTTTAACTTAGTTGTAAGCACCTGCACACAATGAACATAATATATTTGCTACACACAACAAATTATTACCTCTAAGTTACAGGTGTACCCGTCTCCAACAAATCCCTCCATGCAAACACACATATAGGAATTATTTACGCGCGTGCACATGGCATTCTGATCGCAGCCGCCCACAACGGCGCACGTATCCCGTTTCTCACAGTGCGATATACCATCTCCCTCGTAGCCATCGTCGCAGTGGCAATAGCTAACGTAAATTGTCTCGTCAAAAAGACAAGAAGCATGCTCTGGACAGACAGCTCCGTTGCATAGCTGCCCGTCCGGAATACAGGCATCGTTCTGATCTTTGATATATCCTTCGATGCATTGGCAGACGTACTCGGCACTGCTCACATCTAATCTACACTCGGCGTTGTATTCGCAGTCAGAATTGTTAGTGCAGCTAAAGTTGGGTCTGCAAATATATCCGTCGCCGTGGTATCCGGTGTCGCAAACGCATATGAATTCGCCAGCGGCTGTGTCGATGCAGTGAGCGCTGGGGCCACACGAACAAGTTGGGCCAGTTCTCTCTATACATTCGTATGTATCGCCCTCATAACCTTCAGGACAAACGCAATGCCTGATTTCGGAAGTGGGAGCAAAAGGTTCCGTAGGGCCAAAAGAGCAGATTGCATTCGGTGGACAATCATGATCGCTTGTACACGTGACTGGAACAAAATATATAGAAGACGATTTCGCAGATATTTGTTTAAAAGTTTCTTCAAATACGAGTATTTGTGTCATCTAACAGAAAGTATAAAGTGATTCAGTACGTACGGTAATATTCTCTTTTTTTAAAATAGAATTAGTTACATGAATTTTTCTGTTGTGAAACTATTTTTAAGAATATTTATAAATTCCACACGTAGGTTGGCTGCACGTTGTCATGACATCTCAACGACTCGTTATATTTTTGTACTTGGACAAATAAATTTAAACCTTGTATATATGGAAACAACTCTTTTTTTGTATACCGCATTTTTAAAGCAGAATTAAAAGGTTAAAATAAGTTATTTAGCTTAATACAGATGTAATAATCCATTTCTGAACGGATTGCGCAGGAAAAAATAAAACTTGTTTAACAATTCCCCTCGCAATATTAAAATAAAGAAAGTCTTATCGTACAACTGATGTAATCAGATTTCTCATTAATTTCATTTAAACAGAGTTGAATGAAAATTTTCAATTAATTTGAAACATCCAATTCTGAGTTTAATTCAAAATTTCAAATGTAATAAATATAAAAATAAAATAATAATAAAGAAAGTTCATCAAAAATTTACTTTATAGGTATTTCCAAATTAACCTTCGCTGACACTGAAGAATGAAAGCGTTTTAAATCCTACGTATGAACTATGAAAAGTATCAACTTACTTGTATTATTGCTATCCGGAGGTGAATTAGGAACGTTGTAGACATCAATTCGGCACAATTCATTATTACTGCCATCCTTGTAACTTGAATACCCAGGTGGACACACACAACCATAACTGTCACATATAGGAAGAACGTACGACTCATTATACTCTGCTTCTGTCACTGTACCAATTGTAGAAAATGGTGTAGTAATTACAGGAGCTTCAGTTTCTCTAGTATATTCAACGTTTTCAGAAAACGGATCTTTGGTACAGGTAAATCCATCGCCATGATAACCTAACTTACATTCACATTTATAGTAATTCACGTATGGTGAAAATGCACAATAACCATTTGTGGAGCAATTATCGCAATTGTTTTCCTGTACTTGAGCTTGCCGACATCTTTGACCATCTCCTATAAAGCCAGGGTTGCAGAGGCAGTATGCTGCCTCTCCGTAGCTCTCCACGCACTTTGCATTAGAATCACAATTCATGTTGTTGCATTGTGATTTTAGTCTACAATTTACGCCGTCTCCTTCGTAGCCTGGACGGCATCTGCATTCGAACGCACCGTCGTGGTTGTAGCAATAAGCGTTACTGTCACAGTTATGTGTCTCTGCCAAGCATTCGTCTATGTCGACACAAGTGACAACATCCTCCACATACAAACTTGTAAATCCTGTCTGGCAAACACAACTATACGACTCGCCTTGAACAAGGCATGTACTATGAGGTCCGCAATTAGTCCGACCCAGTGTACAGGGATCTTCTTGGGTGGAACTGGAGATTTTGTTGCTCATTCCATATCTTACAATATTTTCTCTCATTTCGTAACCTAAATAATTTTTGTTCACTTTTAGTATCATAGGAACGTTATTGTCTTCTGAAGTAGGAGCATACCTACAAGGAAAGTATGAAAATGTCTGTAAAATTCTTTGCTCATATTTTTGACCGGTGCCTTTAATGACAAATATCCGAGTTGAAGCACTTTGTATTAACCCCGTCGCAACAATTGAATAGTTTTCTTCATACTCCATTATTTCTACTTTAGTTCCCGGCGATAAAGCCGGTATCGTACCGTTGATATATGTTTCAACCATAACTTGATCAAACACGTCATGTCCCATATAACTTTGGAGGATTGTTACACTGTCGTTAGTATCGGGGAAAAATATTTCCGCTGTATGATTGAAAACAGATCCTGTTAATTGATATCCATTTTGACCTGTTCCAAAGGGTTTAGCAAAAAGCCAACCTACGACTCCACCCAGAACATTCAAAAGTAGCAAGCTGTTTCCAAGATTGGGTGGAACCTGCGATAGAGCAGTATATGATCTTCCATCAACGACTACCACATAGGATTGTATATCAACGTCATTAAGATTTACGTTATTAATGGCCCCGTTAATTTTTCCGTGAACCCTCAACGGCACGTCATTTTTGATACATGATTTTCCGTTTCCATAAAAGCCATCTTTACACTGGCAGCAAATGCCGGCCTGATAGTCTACGCATCTGGCTTGCATGTGACATACGCTCGGGCCACTTTGTGCACATGTTTTGCTTTCTTCTTCGATTTCTACTTCGCTTTCATCATACTGATCTGGAACAGCTATATTACCCTCGGGAGGAATGCGACCAACGCGAAATACGTATTTCCCAGGCTCCTGAGTATTTGACCATCTGCAAAATTTAAATAATTAGTAATAAGTAATGGAATACTATAATAATAAGAACAACAGCAGTGATTAGTTTGTAGTAATATTACAAAATTACAACAATGTAATTATATAGTTAAGACCCACAATTGTCCCACCACTTCTGGACTGGACTCGAGTCTTCGTACACAATGAGAGTGGTTTATGCTATAGTCCACCACCCTGGCCAAGAGCGGGTTTTTCCAACTTCACACACCTTTGAAAACATTATGGAAAATCTCAGGCAAGTGATAATTAAATTGTAAAACACACATAATTTCAAAAATTAAAGGTGATGAAGGATTCTTATTCCAGTCTCGCGCGTGGACGTCCGACATTCGAACTACTGCAACATTCATACATTCGAGCAATTAATAATTAAGTCTACAACTGCACATAATATCACTACACAATATTATATAAACGTTTTTAGTTTTGACCAGATCTCTGCATTTGTGGGCTAGAAATAGAGATCAAAGTAACAATACTTACGATACAACATTACGGATCTGATGACTTCCTGAGCCGCGTAAAGCGAAATATCGACCATCTTCAGCAATGAATCCAGCTTGCGCCTTGGCTTCTGGCAATGTTTGTGGCTGCGTCTCTCTGTGTATCCATTGGATCTCACGTTCTGGATACAAGAACTCCACAAAACTCTCAGTTCCATTACTGATTATAGCTATCTGAAAACTGTTTTTACGGTCCTGCGTACTATCCGCATAGGTCACATCCAGCCAGGTAGTTATGAATACACTCAACGGTTTAAATTCATAGTAATCATGAAAATTATTCTGGACGCTCTCTTCAGCCTTGGCTAATACGTGTGATTCGTTGGTTTCTCTATACCAAATACTGCCAGATTGAGTAGTATCGACGTTGGAGTAGAATGCGGCAATCGACGGATAGGGCAGCGGAAATTCCGTGTTGAGAAACGATGGGATATCAGCTCTAAAAGACAATACTCCGAACTTGTTGACCTGTTAATAAAAGATTGTTATGAAAAGAGGTATTCAAAGTAGGTACCTACTATAAATATTAAACAAATCATGGATGCCAAAAAATATATAGAATTAAGACTTAAGAACGTTGGCTCTTTCGTTCAAGGATTCATGTAGGATCTAAATAGTGGGCGCTGGTTGAATTTACTCAAGACAAACGAGCAGAGGTACGTACTACCTGATGTTGAATGTTATTGATTTAATGATTACCTGATGGCAAATGATATGAATGTCCATGTACATCTGTTCAACCAACGGCATCTTGAAGCTACCAACTCGATAACATTTCAATCAAAACATGGTAAGAAACTCGATTACATTGTAATTGAAAACAGTAAAAATATTTTATGGTTGATTCTAGAGCAAGAATGTAATTAATAGAATATATACAAAAATAATAAGGAGGGAAATGAGTTTTGTGACTGTATGTATGCGGAGGGTAATTTCCGGATCTCCACTTACTTATTATTACTATTATTTTACCATTTGGAAAATACAATATTCCGGATGCACATAGGCTATACATGTAGTATAATACTAAATCTCTGTCTTTGTCTGAGAGCGATAATCTCGAAAAACACAGCACGCGTTTTCATACGATTTTAACCAATACTGATTCACGTGAAGGTTTAGGTGTATGAAATAAGGAATATTTATTAAACGCCTGATAAAAATTCGAAACGATTATTTTGTGAACATAATAGTCAAGTCTCCTCAAGCAAAGTGAATAGATGAATCGCGTTACCTATGTACATAAGGAGTGACGAAAAACTTTGATACAGTCACATAGAAAACGTCGTTTACGTAATGTTACATGGTAAGTTATCTCAGTTGATTAGGCAGGCGTGACCCGCGAGGTGATAACAATGTAGTATCAAATATTACACGATCATGTAATGAACTCGCGGCTCTTGCCTAACTTACCCATACTATGTTGTCTTCAATCTGTAACTACTTACTTACTTACGAAATGTAACGTCGCTTTTGTTGTAATCCGTTATTACTTCTTATAGTATACAGTTTTAGGATAGCCCGGCAGAATGTAATATGTTTCAATATTAATCATTCTGATTTGTAAATATATGTCGTATCACCACCACATACCAGCAAACTGTTACGTTACCACCCAAGAAGACGAACATAATCTATCAATGTCTTCTTGTATTGTTGATCGACCGAACATGTGCAGGTGGAATGAGCTTTTGCTCCAAAATAGCGCAAAGCGTTTCGGCTCATTTACTTACCGGCCCATATCCATAACGAAGTTACATCCTGTTAATTTATGTTACACTAACTCATTTTTTTTATAGAATATTCTATAAATGGCAAATATTTTCTTTAAATGGCTGACAGAACGGTATATAGATAATAATAACAGCCATGCCACATGATTGTACGTGGTCATTGCCGTCCATTCATGTTCGAACATTCAAACGTGCCAATATGGAAGCGAAAGACTTACATAGATAGTGTATGTATTTAGTACATACAAATATTTTATTTTCTGTTGCCTTTTTGTTAAAACTATCTGTCGAAATTTCTATTACTTTAAGATTTTTCATATTATTCCGAACGTTTTTTGCTAAGATAGACAGGATTATAAAGAACAGTCAGTGACCGCTGCCATCCTCCGCCCACGAGCTTCCGCTGCCACCGAATCTTATCGCTATTGCGAACAATTGCAAACATTTTTGTTAGAATGCACAATGCAACAAAATTGTCGTCCGACATCATTTTGTTTGACCTTGGTTATTTACGTCGACGCTTTTAAACCTTATTCAGTTTGGTGTATCCGAAATACATATTACTTTATGGTATTATAAGTTAGAGAGAACGAGATGAAGCCTTTCTACATACTACAAGTAGACTAACGAATCACATTAACTATCGTAAGGAACTACATATACCGTTTACATTATGGGCTCATTTTTAGTTAAAAAGCTCCTCGCCAAACCTGTAGTCGCGAACACTGCTAAAAGTGAATGAAAAAAGGTTTATGCTATGAATAAATTTTAAGTTGGTAAGTTTTTTTAGACACCGCTATACAATAAAGTGGGAAAAATGTGTAGATTCCAATTTACCATATACAAGTCAATATTTAAATAAAATATTTTCTTCAAAGTGGTAATATTGCTGTCCCTTTCTTATGATATTCTAAAAAAAAATAATGAGGCGAATGAAACTATAAATCTAACAAAAACGACTCCAAACGATAGTTCATTCGAATAAGATATAGAACGCCGTCTGCAATAAGTACAAAAAATCCTATCGCAGCGGTGCGAGTGTGTATAATTTATTATTATTACCTCCGAATTATTCCTGACATAATGACCTGACATACTACTGTTATTGACAAATTTTGTGAATCACATCTTTTAGCAAGACAACAAATGTTAATCATAAGTCAATAATAAGTATTTGTGTATAATAACGCCTCATTAAAACAAGTTACAGAAACCACAGGCAAACACAAGTTAAAATATTTATCTTTGTCAAACAATGTGTATGGTCAGCATTAAATGAGTGGAACAGAGCCCACGCCAACAACATGACGTTATTTCCTCTTCCATTTTCGAAATAGTGCAAGGAAATCAGGTTGGACCCAATTGAAATATGCTTTCGCCGAATCTATAAAGCAAGATCGTTTCACTGAAGTTAGCATCCACTCTAATATTTTTATACATAAAATAACATGCTGACCTCTTAAACAATATAACCTTCTTTCCTTACCATCTTCCTTCTAGAAATAAACATGAAATGTGTTGAACGCGTTGCAATTACACTGTCGGAGAGCGAGTTCAAAAAGTTGGTACCTCACTTCTTTTTTTCCAACGTCCATTTATGGCTTCTCCCATCAGATGGCGCGTCTTATTGTTTGTCGGCTACATAAAGGCGGACATAAACTAACACTCTAATGTTGTCACTTAATTTTCTACTCCGGCTGTGACTCAAACGCTGGACTCCTAGCTCAGCAGACGGGATTACTGCCGAGATACAATGTACGATCCGATACAATATAGAAACTGGTTGGGTCTCAACAATTGAATTGTTATCTAAAATTTGTAGCGGCTAATTTAGACAATTCTTAATTTCAAACTAATTGTGTATAAAGATCTCACTCATTAGTGTTCATTTATCCTTTAATTGGTACGTTCCTACTGTCTGTCTAATTGATATTAAAAATTAGAATCGCTTATTTTACGGATTAAAGGATATTTACATTTGAACTCGGAAGAAAAATGAATAAGCAAATAATTGTAAATCTTCCAAATCTCAAAAATCCTTGAAGAATACTGACAGAATATTAACATTATACAAATCAAAGACGAATCCCAAGCTTAATCTATACCAGTAGATATTATAAAGAGAGAGTATGAATTTTATTGATAATTGATACTATTTGGAAAATTCCTTTACCGTTCAAAAGGTACATTCTTCCAGATGGACATAGCTGATGTATTTTGTGTTTATATATATTAATGAGTTATTTAACTTGAACGTAGCGGGTCGGGCCCGCTAGTTGTTGATATAATTAACTATGAATGAAAAAAAACAATTATTATTTTTCTCCTTGAGGGGTGGTAGCTTCTATCAAATTTAATGGGACCAAGCGGGATCCTTTCAAACAAAAAATGAATTTTTCAAATCGTTTAATAAATGACGGATATCTGAGATAACAAAAATAAAAATATACAAACGAATTGAGAACGCTCTCGTTTTTTGGAAACAGTTTAAAAATAAAGAATATTTACCATATTCAGAGGAGTCGAGGGCTTCATGTTCATGACATTTTTTGTCAGACTACTTCAGTAACAATCGAATTAATTAAGAAACCCTGACTAGACCCTAACAACCACGAAATATAAATGCTACGGAAAAGACTCACAAAGATTGTATCGTAGGTCTCTCCATAGAACACGATGGGCACGTTGAGAGTTACTTCCGGGGAGGGCTGATCCCGGGCGCTGGAAAGCCTCTGGTCCCGCTCCCAGCCGTGCGGGTAAAACTGGTCCCTAGTGATTGCGCACGCGCATGCGACCAGCGCAAGCAATCCCACACACGTCCACATCGCGCAGATTCCTGGACACTACTATCCTATTATCATGATCTCAATGTATTCCGTTGTTCCGATACACCCGCGTGCGTTCTGGAACCCGTTCACAGTGTAATTAGCATACAGAGAATATTTTATAGATCCTTAACATTTGTAATAACTGAATGTAGTTCTCCTGTCTGAATGTAAGGAGTTGAGTTATTAAGTTACCAATGCACTACATCATTACATTGTGATGCGTGTAGGATTCATGCTCGAAACGGGAAATGATTTTTCAAACCCAAAGGATAGCACTGCTCCAGTCTATTGCAAACGTTGATAAGCATTAGACGGACGTGCTTTTTACTTACAGATGATCTGTTTTGAAAACCACAAACGAGCCAGTCGAATTCAATTCAAACGTATCGATTTCAATTTTGATAATATAGTTAACAAATTGTGCAAATTAATAGCAAATATCTTCGTAAATCCTTATTTAAATAAGTATTAATAAATAAAGAGAATAAAGATTTATTTATGATATTACTTAACAGATTCTCAAAATTACAACGTTATTATCGGTTAATATAATAATAATTCGTCTCTGTTGAGCAATTCATCTTTATCTTAAGAAGGGCAGTTACAGTGACTTCAAAAATAACCGTTTTAAAGCTACAACCATACCACGATCGAGGAGCTGTTTTACTGTTTTATGGTTAAGTTAAATTTAATCTGGGTTAACATCCACTAGTTAGATGTACAGTAGTCCCTCCGCACGAACCCGATTGACACAACCAAAAAACCATTTGATGTATTTTTGTGCACGTCTATAGAATATCTTGCCCTCGTTTCACTTCAAGAAACATGATCTTTGGGTTCACAAAGAACGAAACACAAGGGGATTGTTACTCGTTTTGTCATCAGGCGTTTTATAAATATTTCATAAATGCCCCTGTACACCTAAAATTTCCTTGGGGAAGTAGAGAACTTTTTGAAACTTGCATATCTTTGCAATAGTTATTCAATTTGTGTTTGTCATTAGTTCTTTATGTTACATGTATATCGTAGTTATATGTATATGTATCACTAAGTCTTGTCGAAGACCTTCGGAACATAACGACGGCAGGTAAAAACTTTCAAGTCAGGAGTCTGGTATAGTATAGTCTAAACCTTCAAGATTAAACCCATGGATATCACTGTCCAGATATCCATTTAATAGTAGCTACTTTGAAAAAATCCGCAGATCATTTCATAGCATTAATGATGGCTAGTTAATAAGTTGAATGAACACATTCGACACTCAATGAGAGGCGTTCTTTGTATTATAATTAATAGTCAGATATACCTACCGTACTGCTGGTCCGACGCCACACTTATCTGCATTGTCTTATAATTTTGTTTGCTGCCCTCATTTGGTAGTTGACTATTAGTTAATTGCGAAGGCGCAAACAAACCCAATAATTCCCTGAATCTCTAAGGAGAAACCAATTAAAAGTACCTAACTATCTACTTCAAAAACATTACAAAATATTATAGGTACAGCGACTGAATATCAAGATTTATATTTGTAATATTCACACATCTTAAAAATAGTCAAAGTTTGAAAAATTCATCTATAATCTTAAATTGTTATTATTTTATTATACACGAGTAACCCACTGTCGCTTCGCTTCGGATAACTTGATGTTTACGTTACATATAGAAGGACGGAGACTTTGTTTTTAAATTATAGCTCGCGTCCATCCAGAGTAATGAACCTTTAAAATTATAAGAATTTTTTTCAGATACTTGCCGTGATTTCGGAGATTATTTTTCGTATATCACAAGTTACCGTAATTCCGTTTTCCGTCAATCACAAAGTTCGCACTCTCTCTTTGTTATGTTACTATAGATAATCCAGCTGTATTTGTATCAAAATAAAATAGTAGTAACTATCGATGTTTTCAATTATTTTACATAATTATTTAAATCGGGCAGGTGCTTGCTTAAATACTCATTTTATATATCGTTGGTTGAGGTAAGTCAATCAAAATATAATTAAATTGTGCATTTCACTGGTCATTTACAACTAACTCCAAAGACCATATTTGATCTCCTATGTGATCTCATCGAGGAAATCGAAAATATTTACATTGCTGATCCCAAAATAATCAGGAATTATCCTCGTATTGAATCATGACAACGATTATTCATCGTATTTTTTTTTTATTGTTGTTTTGTTCGTTTATGTTGTGAAATATATATTTCTACTTCGTGACTTTATAACGCATTTGTTCAACAACATGTTTCAACTAATATTTTACGTAACAATGTAACAATTTAATATATAAATCCTCAGTTACCGTTTTGCAAGCATATACGTGGAATTTTATTAATTATATAATTGTAATTCCAACATGTTCTTACAAACTATAAAAGAAAAAAATGCTATGAAATACACTTGCATCTGAAATTTCTACATTTAACACATGATTGGTTTTAAATAATTTACAGATATTTTTTTATATAACCTGAATATCTGTTTATAGTCTACCCGCCTGTTACATGTTTGTCATCGATTATTTTTTATTCAAAATTTTACGTTTTCATTGTGCAGTGATTCACAGAATACTCCTTACAAATTTTGACTATGTAGTTCATTAAAGACTATAAATAGACTTAAACAAACTATTTAAAGCTTATATAATATAAGTGCGACATACAAACACGACGAAAGTACACCTACCCCCCGATTTACACGGTACTCGTTTTACACGTTTTCGCTTTTACACGGTTTTCCAAATAAGTTTTTTTTTTGTTTTTATCGCACACATCTCACGGGGAATCCCGAGCTTATGTGCTGACTTGCTGCACATGCACACTGTGTCTGTATTTCTTCGCATAAAATTAAAGTTTTATCTAC
>DWPT01005406.1:0-12256 GCA_018251895.1 Agathymus mariae mariae
GGAGGAATAAAATAAAAAAAAAAACCACAAAAAAAAAAAAAAAAAAAAAAAAAAAAAAAAAGGTAGGTCACATCGGTGAGTTTCAGTCACTGCGTCTCAGATGATCGTAAAGGGCCTCCGATAGTTTCATGTTAATAAAAAAACGTATAGATTCTAATATGGTTAACAAGTAGACCCAACCCGGATTATAAATAGCCAAGACATTGATATAATAATTAGCGTTGAATGCACCGCGCAGTCCCATCGCAGTGTTATGTCACAGAGAACACTCGAACTTACTCGTGCCTACAACGTGTGGCTCCACGCCGTCATTTTGTTGCACTTGTTTTCGTACTTTTTTACTTTTTATACTTTTTACAGTTCTTGTAGTGTAGCTCGCTCGAAAGAGCTGAAATAAACGTGTCTATTTCAAAGCGTAAATACTCTTACATTATTGACAATTCGACGCTGGACATTTCACAACTAGGGAATTTATTCTAAAATAATTAGCAAACGTGTGTCCACTGCACAATGTGACCTGGACCGTAATCAATGTTAAATTGTTAAAAAATCGCAATGTAAAAGTAATGATGACACAAGGGTCACTAACAAGTTAATTTCTGTTTTCGACAATGTTATACAATCTACTAAACAATTCCGATGGCGTTTACGCAACTGCCTGTGTACCAAGTTAATGTATAGTTAGTTATATTGAAACTAACGGGATCGAATCTGTAAAATAAATTCTAACGTACGTAGGCTATTTTATAAATATAGAGTTCGAAACAAATGTTTTGGCAGTTTCTGTCTGTCTGTTTGTCTGTATGTCTGACCACGTATCACATTAAACCATTGAACAGATATGGGTTATAATTGGCATATTAGTAACATATATTATGGATCACAATCTAAAAAATCGTTCCGAATACGAAAACAAGAAAAATCAGAGCAATAGGTGTCCTAAAATCACTATTGCATATGGCGTGCATATGGCGGAATATCGCATACAGGATTTTTTATTATATGCGTCGTCGGTTTTCCTGTTGTTTTTAAGAAATGTTAAATTGTTATCACCCATCGCAAATTACTCCTGCTCCTGCAGCGGCAGCCGGCCTGACGCTGATGCACCGAGTGCCGAAATATGTAATTATTTTGGTCGTCTTACTTCCGATACCATGTGTAATGGTAACTAAGGTTGGAGACTCCATCAAACAGGACTAATCTCATAATTAGGCGAGGAACAAGACATGAAATCATAAAAGTTAAGTTTGTTTTGATGTGGAAATTAAATTCTTAACTCCAAAAATACGAAATAACCTTATTGAACTAAGATAATAAATAAATGTTATTTCTTTTAAAATATCTAACACTATTGCTTTTATTGTGTAATACATGACGATAACTTAATATAATATAAAGGTGTACCTCTGTTCTAAAACGCGATTTCCGTCTTTTGATGTTACGTTAAATTTGTAGAAACAATTGTATTGTGTAATTTGTGTTTATTTTTTGCAATAACAAATGAACACAACGACGAGACAGTACCTTACGCAGGTACATTTATTACGTGGGTCGTAGGTTCCAGCGGCCCGCCCGGCGCCCTCGCTTCGCTTGAAGAAACATCAACGTTTTATTCAATAATTATACCTACATCAAAATAGTGTTAAAATTTTTTGCTTTTATAAACACCGTGTGCTTAAATCATTTTATCCATTAACAACTTAAACGTTACTTACTAATTTCTTACGAAAACTTCGATATACGAGTAACTTCAGATAGACAAAACAAAAATCCCAAACAAATATGTTTTGACCCGTACGTTGATAACAGTTACATATTACATCAAAGTTACATAAAATATTTGACATCTAGATTCCGTCCCGTTAAAGTTAGTTGTTACTATAAGTCAACGCTATTATTTTTAACAAGACAGTTAGTCGTTCGGATGTTTGAAAGGTTCCTTCCGTAGTGAGCGGAGACAGGAGCGGCTCACGGGTAGATCTCTTAGTTTCATTTAAATCATTGACGACAGTGCAACATTTAAGTACTCAAGATTTGACCAGTTGTTAAACGTGTTAATGTCTCCGAATTTAATCGAAAATAATATTATTATTTGTTCACATGGAATAATAAATAATAATGTGTATTACTAGTGGTAACGGCATCACAACTCCTGACAATGAACGAAGATAGAACGACTCATATGAAAAAAGACCCACTCCTAGAAGGAATAAGGGTATTAAAGTTATGAAAGTGTAGTAACTATATGGAATGCTAGTCTCTTAGCATAATTCAGATCTATATTTATATGCTTCAAGGTAAGTAGACATATGCCCATGTTTATATGTGCATTACATGGAATTACGTGAAGGACACAAAGTATATACACTAGCAGACAGCACCACTACATTGACCTCTCTCCGAACATTCTCTGATCATAGTACCCAAGACACGTACAGTCTACAGTCAGCATCAAAGGTAGATGCTGAAACTAAGAATGGTTCTGCACTTAACGCACAGCGTCACACTACTTGTACCGACTAACTACGGTACATTGAGATTATTGAAATTGCTGTTTCGTTTTTAATTATCTGCTTCTGCTTGCGGAAAGATAAACTATTAAATTGTTCTACGTAATTCATTGGCAATCGGTCTTTCTTTTTATGTAGACTGTACCTCTCAGTAGCAAGTACTGACAATCTTTTTGTGATCAAAAGGCCAATTGTGATCACCCTGCGCGTTCCCACGTCATCGGCGACAGCCACCAGCGCACCACCACGACCAATTTTATTTTATTACGTTGACAGAAACAGATTTCAACGTTCGTGAGAAATGTTATTGGTTACGCAAACTTTCCCTTATGACATACTGTCTGTGCTGCGCCTGTATCGGGTCGTTCACAGATCGGTCTGTAAACGTATCGAGCACAAGCTGCCGACATCTGTCTACATTGTCTCTCATGTTATATTTATAGTCTTCACAGTTTACTTAGATCGATTTTAAATAGATGGTCGTAGAAGAACAAATTTTTACTTGAGGTCTGGAGACACGGAGTTAGCTTCTTTTTGTCATTCACAAAAAAATGTCCATACGGCGTCTTTTACACATCGCAATCGCTGTCTTTCGAAGATACGTGCGTCCAGACATTCATAGTAACGGTAATCATCGAGCGAAGAGTTCGGCACGGGAATTTGTACGGCATATAAACTGATCTCGGGTTTTGTTGCCCTATATTCGAAACACAAGGTATCCTGGTGCGACATACGCTACTATTTTCTAACTAATTCTGACAGCTGACATCCTCCATCTAGTTCACCCAATATTATTTTTAGCTAAGCGGCACCAGGCTTTTTCATATTCATATTATTCATGCATAAAATAATTTTAATATAACATTGAAGATCATTAATGTTAAGCGCAGTCGGCCATATCCCAAACGGTTTTTTGACATTACCTTAAGTTTTTTGCCTTTTTATTTTTTGGGAAAAGACCTATGTCCAATAATGTTGAAGGTATTAATGGAATTATTTTAATTATACGAGCTTCTTGTAATATTAAACTGACATGAGTACAGTCAATTTAAAAAGTAAGTATTTTTTACATAAGTTAAGCTAATGCTTGATAACAATCCCATTTGATGGTAAGTGGTGGTCAAGCGACTAACGATGTTGAACGCACTAACTATAACAATATAAACCTATTTACTCTCCATAGGTTCTCAAAATTAGATCGTAAAAGTAACCCACGAACGTTTCCAACATTAAATGATTTTTTTATTAGCGCATAGCATAAACAAACAAACAAACAAAACACCCTAATAAACGTTACTGCAGTTTATTAAATAAATATTGCTTGCTGGTGAATTACATATCAAGTCGACGGATAAACCTTTGGACGAATCCACTAGACTGATACCAGTACCACTGCCGTTTGCCACAAAGCACAATTTTCAATTATACCGAAACAAACAAACACGGAGTTCTTAGCTTAGAATAGTTGTTGCAACCTAGGCATAAAGCAACCGATGTGAAACCGTAATATTGACCTACTCGAGGTCGCGGGTGTACTGTCATTCCTGAGGATCGAACTGAAAAGTATCCTCTGCGGGTATCACTCGCCGCAACATCCTCCCTAACAAAACACAACGTGAATTGCATCAACCTAATTTAGAACATTATTATCATATGCATTTCAGGTGGAAAAATATCAGCAGTTTTGACCAAGTTTCTCGGCTAATCGAATTGCCTTAATGGCTACTAGTTTAAATCTTTATCTCTTATCCTGATGTATAAATAAAATATTGATCACGTTATGTCAGTGATGGTGTAATTTGTGAACGACTTGAACGTTTGACGTTACATACACACATTGTGTTTGTTGTGTCGACGCGACGGCGGCGAGCGTCTTACAAACAAGTGACGCTGCGTCGAGTTATTAACAAATTATAAATGTGTAAAGGAAAATTATTTATATATAAATATCTAACATGACTACGTTTGCTGAGCCCCTAGTATAATATACAATTTTATTAAAATTTCACTAAGTATGACAGTGTAAAAGTAAATGTTTTGAAATTTCAAGTCTTATATCAATTTTAGCTATTCTATGAAACTGTTCTATGGATCTCTCTATTATCTGTTGTTCTCTCTGACACATGCAGCAGAAGCAGTCTGCGACAGAAACATAACGTCGGTGCATTGACTGTGCAGGGACGGCGGACAGTGAAATCCGCAACGATGCCGCAATCCAAAGTTGATTTACAAATAAATCTCAAGTTCAAGATAGACGATAGACGTAACGATGCTTGTAAACGGTCGATTTCTCCTAGCGGTCATCGCCGAACAAAAACCTTCTGCTTAATATTTAAACAAATACTCCAAGTGGAAATGAATAATTGGCGCACCCTGTAGTGTCTGCAAAACTCGATGATCAAATCGCTGCGGTGCAACGGACCGTTTTATATTTTTGTAATCCTTACAAACTACATACATACATGTATTTTTCTAAGAAATGAAGATATCTTGCTCATCTAAACTTTTGCCCCACAGCAGGATACCGTTTTTCTTCCATGCCTATACATACGCGTACTAATATACTTAATGAGTTCTCTTAATGCGTAAGTGGAGTTTGCTTATTTGATTTTATTATTTTGTATGTGTTTATTTAATTTCACATAAGAATCGATTTTAAAATGATTATTGTTATAACACAGTTGGTTTGACACGATCTTGGCGACCGGCGCGACGACCCGACGATAGCACGGTCCGCCGCATAGACAATTATAGTAATTAAAGTGCAACGCGGATGAATTAAACATCATAACACATGAATTATTCAGAGAACATCTTCCCCATGATGCACAACACTTACCGTACTAGGGATGGTAAAACACTACGACATTCCCTTTCAACTATTTGATATTATTCTTTACATATAAAAAAAAAGACTAAACTTTACATTAGATACTAGTAGGAGCGGGTTACACTTCGCTTCGAGCGCTTCGTATGTACAGTAAAACATAGTTATTGCTTTTAACTGGATAGTTTCTGTTTACTTTATTTTCTGTTGCTAGATTTTTTATTAGAAATGTTAATTTATTATAAAATAAATATATATAGGTCAGCCGGAAGAGATTTCTTATCTAAATAACCAGTAAACAGTGAATTAAATTTATTCTCTAGTTTTTCTATATTAAGTATCTTGTGTACATGGATATGAATTATTAGATAAATAAATTAATATTGTTTACTAATTTGTTCAAAGAACTTTGACACAAACTATTCCTAGCTATCGTATTCCGATATGAACAAATTCATTTACATTCCCGTGAAGCAGAGTATACATTATAGATATTGATCGATAATCAATTTGTGAATACATGATATCTATAACTATATCAACTTGTATATATCATCAATAATATGTTTTTAGGACAAGAATGGTAGGTTTCGACAAGTAATTATTTATTTTAATGTGCACTATTCATATATTCGTTGCGATATAACACACGAAATTGAAAATGAATTATCCATTGTCATTTCAGTATTACGGAAATTGTATTGTGTCCAGTATGTCACGAACTCACGACATATACAAGAAAAAACATCGAAAGGCACAATCTTATCCTTAAAAATGATCATCTGATTAATTTATCATACCATTTGAACATAGATATTAATTCATACATATAATTACAATATGTAAGTTGCATTATAGTTTTTGAGTTCATTAAAAATAAAAAGTTTATGTTATAAATATGGTCATTATGATGAAATCTGCAAGCATACTTTAAGTAATAACGAATTACTCATTATTCTGTAGTTATAATATTTGACAGTTAATTAAACACATTCATTCATCACATTTTTACCTCTGGATTGTAATTTTTCGATCAACTCATAATTACATTTCACACGGCAGCACGGCAGCATAGCGGACTACCCTTCAGGTCTCCTCACTTGTAGAAACCCTTACCTGGTAGTGAGCTAATAGTTGTAGCGAACTTGACAAAATAATTTGATTAATTTAGGTAAGTAATACAAAAGTATTGACAGCCCTAACTTTGATAGTCACGAGATGAGACGAGAACGGAATGTAAGGTTACATTACTGTTAACACGAACCAACAACATTCAAATAGTCGCTGTTTTATTAAGGTTCATATGAAGAGGTCCAAACGTTTTGTTGAAATTCGGAAGCTTGAATTTAACTTTGAATACACAGTGCCGCTAAAAAAGTGCGAGATTTCAATGTTATCGTCGAGTATTTTGAAGGAAGGAGGACATCGCGGCGTTTGTCCGAAGTATCATTATTAGCTAGAGGATGATGGTCCATGCTCAATAAAAATATCATAGGTTAATCAACACAGAATAAATTAATTGGTGGGTGTAATTATAATGATGATCGGATCTTCATAGTTTTTTTTTATACATATTATTTATGGAATTGGTATTTAATCTCCAGTTGCCTTTGTTACTTAGTATATTTTTGTGTTATTCTGTGTTGTCTCTAGTATTTTTAGTTTCTCTCGCTTTAAATAGCTTAATTTACTAAATGTTAAAAATATCAGTGGAAACTTTATTGATACGTGTTTTTCTACTGTGTTGTGTATTTAAGTATAAGAAGACATTATTTCTCAAATAATTAAAAATATAAATAAATTAATGCATAAACTCTTAAATATATGATATTTCGTCTATGGCATAGTCTCACAGTCTACCAAGCCGTTATACGTAAACCCCGAACGATCCCGAATCGTTGTGTCACACGTAGAATAATGCCACGAAGATACGAGACTTTACGATTGTAACAGTATGGTTATAGCTTATCCGACTAATTTATAATATGATATGTGCGAATAATTTGTCGGCTAGTTTGAATAAAAAACGTTCATGATAACAAGTTTTTCTCAACTAAGACGGAAAAATACCCAAGGTGCTCAAGTAAAATATCCAAGAGTTGGTTACCATGGTACATTAAATTAAGTACGCGATACATCTAAGACAAAACAAACCGCAAAGGATTTGTTATACCGTGGACCATGGAAGGGCATCGATACATTTGATCTGATTATAAAAATGCTCGCGCTCCTCAAATATATTTGTAGACTGTATGCTTGACTTATTTCATCGATGCTCACGAACATATAACCGACCTGCTGTCTTCATAAAATAATACGCTCAAGCATATTTAGCACGCTTGCATAAAGCCTATGTCTGAATATTACCGCTTAACGGAGTTTAATGTACCAACACTAAGTTACTAGAAGCAGATTTCTTCCCGAAAGAATTAAAGGTTGACAATATGACATTATGTGCGTTCTATTCAACACAAGACCTACAGTGATCAGTCCTAGATTATAATTCACTCACGACGAAGGTCTCATGGCAGACATGAATTCATTTACGATTATAATTAAATAAATTTTCAAAGTATCAAGTATGTACAACAATACAAAGTTGGTACTTGGTATCGAATAAGGCACTAGCGAATTTATATTAATTCAGATAAACCGATAGCACCCAATAACATAATGTGGCATCGAATACTTTGTTTTCGAACAAAGAATCAAATATAAAAATTAAATCGTGAACAGCTATTTGAATCAAATTCAAAATCATTTACTATTTAGGTATTTTGAAATATACTTGTTTTTTAAACTTCATAGTATATGATACATTCTATCTTAACGCTCTCTGATGCTGCTAATAAATACGTAACCTCGTGATAAATTCTTTAACGGTTATTTAATTGCAAATGACACGTGCGAAATATTAGGCATGCTATCGGATCTAGTCCACGGATCAAGTGATCGATGGCACAGTCGCACACGCCTCTCTGGAACACAATACGAGTACAGTAACAGAACTATCGCCTTCTATTGTTTGCGGTCAACAACCGCCCTCATCTTGTCGAGCAGACGGCTCGTCATAGCCACAGTACTGTACCGTACTGTACCTACGAATGCTAACGGTGTGCTCCCAAAGAGGAAGCCAGGAGACATCCACAAAAGGAGCTGCATTTCCGACGTGCGCAACGCGACGCGTGGGTTGTGTGGACATTGATTATTACAATTTGCTTTTATTTTTTGGACACAATTTATCTTATAGCGGTTTATTGTGGTACCGTTGTTTTGTTAAGAGGTGGTGTTGTTTTATTACACTAATTCAACTCCCGATGACGGACCGGTTCAAAGTTTAAATGATACAATATTCAACAACAACTTGTTGATCCGCCAGCTATTATGATATACACATAGTTACATATAAAAAATTTAATCTTTTAAGGAAAGCAGGCTATAAGTCAGCAGGATATTAACGTACCGTTATATAATTTTTTTTTTTTTTTTTTTTAATTTCAGAGTTTGAATCTAGTTCTAATCATTTGCTATATCGTTAAAGATCATAGTTATTTGAGAATCTGCTTTATGGTTTAATTTTTTTTCTCAATTATTAGCCTCTGTTATTCTGTTTTAATAATTTAAATTTACAATAATATTTATACAAACTACTAAACTACTATTATTAATATAACCAATCGAATGTAGGTTAAATCGGTTAAATTAATTTAAATAAAAGTTATCTCTATTTGCCGTGCCCTACATGATCGTGTTTACAGTTCACATAAACCTTTTGGAAATAACACGATTATTTCAATAAATATGAAAATAGTAGTTCAGAAATACTCCTAAAATAAACTTTAGTACCTACTCCGAGCGCGACACCGACGGTCACGCAGTCCCCCAATTAACAATGCAGATCGAATCCAATAACAAAATAAATCAGCATGTTATCTCGTATTGTTCCCTCGACCGTGAGACTCATGTACTTTCAGCGATGAACTCCTCTTGTTTTAAGTGATTTAATATTTGATAATCAACTGAAGTAATTAGTGAATTCTATATATTTTATATTGATACTTTAACTAAGTAACGTATTACATTGTTAAGAACCGGAGTGATGGGATACGTCAAAATATCGATAAAAATTACAAAGGCTAAAAAAAAATATTTTTAACAAAGTACTCTTTACATTTAAATTTCAGACGATTCTTCACTCAGTCCTGAACAGAAGCTATCTGTTTCCGATTCCAAGTAAAACTAAAGTGGGAAGGTTATAAATATTAGTATTTTTTTAGATTACATTAGTCACTTCTCAGGTGGACAGATTGTCTATTTAAAACTTCCAAGGCAACTAAAGACAAATTGAAATATGAAACTTGTCCATTTTATTAATGCATTATAATCGTAAATTTGATGTTTTAATAGATAATCTTCATCAAAATCAACAGCTTCAGAACGTAAAAATTTTCCTTGTCTTTTAAAATCTTTGTTTTCTGGCAAAATAAAATCCAACTGACAAAGAACTTAAGGAAAACATAAATAAAAGTGCAAGCTAATTCAACGTCAGCGTAACATTTTATTGAGCAAATACTAAGTGACGGCACGTCTAATATTCAAAAAACAAGGCTAGAACTCAAACATTTACATTCAGTTGTAATCAAAGCCTCAATATCTTAGCAATATCAGTGACATTAGCTTATCAGGGGTATGTCTCTAACCCACAATACCATGATAACAGTTTGAAGATACAAGCATGTTTTTTCGTGCATTTAATTTTTTGCAGTTACGAATTATGCCACTTGCTTCAGTGAACGAAGACCACAGTGAGCAATTTACAGTTATATGTGTTCAAAAGTTTCATTATTTTTGGGCGTCTACACAGTATATCTCGGTGTTCAAAGCGTTAACGGGTTTATTACTTACTTGTATGTGATTGTGACAATACGATATATAATATAAAATACTCATATATAGGTTAGTATATCTTTGTAATATAAAATATGAAGGTAGGAAGGTAGTAATTTTATTAAACGATTTGCCTATTAGTTAGTGTAGGTCGGCTAGGTGTAGTAAAATCTGTAAATAATTATTGTTGTACCTACATCAGACGGCGCGGTAAGTTGCTTATACATTAGAGATTATTAATGAAAGAGGACTCTTCAGTACGGAAGGTTGAATAAACAAAAACCACATCGTTTGTTATTCTTTTGTAACCTTCAGTACACAACTCAAGGTGTCTGGTTTGTTGTGAATAAAAAAATCATACAATTTAAACTGTAAATACTTAAAGAATTTATTACGCAAGTACTCCTATTATTTATCAATTGTTCAATAAAATACCTTGTCGCTAACAAAATTAATTATGACGGGAAGATGGAGGTAAGCGTAATCGTGGTTTTATTTTTCATGTAAAAAAATCTCTTGCTATTTATGTATAACTGATTATTGAAATGAAAATTTATTAAAATAGTAAAAAGGTCTTACCTTATATTTCATTTTAACAGTCCTTAAAAAATTAAAAATAAAACACTAACACGGACGGCTTGTAAAAAGACAGACAAGTCAAAACTGCGTCAAAGCAACTGAATGTCAATTGTATTTTATAAATTTATTTTAAAAAATAATAATTATTCGTATTTTCGCGCCGTTACAGGAGACGAGATACCGCGCATGCGTACTGTGAGGCTGCGCGGCAATGGCTGCTCGTTGACCGTCGCGATGGTTTTGCTACCCCGCCATCAAGTGCAACGACCTAACCTCTACTTCCTAACCAGCAATGTACGCGAAGTTGAAGGTAAGACAAAGGTGAAATGGAAATAGGATGCCGAAACCGCTGCTACCGGCGAAATCACTCGAAAAAGAACGTGGGCTGATTTTCTGTTTCGCTATTTCAATTTCACTGAGCCACTGACAAATAATGGTATTGATAATACTTTAGTAGGTAGGTAGATAATCCGATTTTAATATGATACTGGTGTATAATAGATATAAAATAACGTAATAATTTCTTTAAATTACATGAGAGCTACTACGCGGGTTACATAATTATCTTTTAAAAAGAAAGCTCCGATTTAGTAACAAAGTTGTAATCTGTGCCCATATAGAAATTCGTAGGTATATATACTGAAGTGACTGTTATTTATCAAGATTAAAAATATAACAACCCTATGGTAATACTGGTTACTTCTTAATCGGCATTGTATGCAATCTCTGTGAAAGTCTTGGCGTTAGACATCCGGTCATAAGTACGATTTCCGAATGTTTTCGACCAATTTATTTATAACAATAGATCAACAGAGACGTTTGCTTAATGTATCCATTAATAAACTAAGGATTAGATAAAATCGTTATGTCAAGTTCATTAATTTTATTATGCTCGTGTGTTGATTAGTAACGTAATGTAAAAGATATTGCACTGGTAATTCCCAAGACGTATATATTTGCAAGATTGTATTGTTATATCAAGTGATCATTTTCAACTAAACAGTGTCGTGTTCACTTTATCTTTTGATTATATTAGTATAGATCATATATATCTAGTCATAACTTTAAATCAATTTAAGTTATGACTTGTGAGAAATAGTCATACAGTTACTTTTTAACAGTGTGGTAATAAATTATATTATTTTAATAGAAACGTTATTAAAGGCACGTGGGAGCCTTTGTTATCATGATCCATCATCTTAAATTTAAATTATGGACGTATGCAATCCGTTAGCTGGGTCGCGACACCTTCTTCTTTTTCTCCAACCAAACAAACAGCCAAGGCCCGATCGCCGCCTACCAACTCTGACGTTTTGCTAGAGTTGCTTCAAATACGCTTCTATAAAATGTTGTCAAAACTAGAATCTAATATTTTTAAGTAGATGGCGCCACCGATGCACCTTCAGATACATATAAATGTAAGGATGCATTTGCCACAATAATTGTCTTTTTT
>DWPT01005407.1:0-12256 GCA_018251895.1 Agathymus mariae mariae
TGATTAGTGACAATAAAGTTTTATGTTAAGATACCCGCACACACAATTCACACACTGCATAATTCATTTCTAAAGTCGTAAAACACCACAGTGGGAGATTCACGACCCAGGTAGTACAAATCGCTAGGTATCAATCGGCAGCAGGTGTGCGTTAGTTGTTTGTTATACATTTTTAGATCGACACGTGTAACACCATTGTGTTAATACCGTCAGCTATATTGTGTCTGGGTGGGCCTTAAGGTGCCGAGTACAATCGTTACACTTATAAATGTATAAACCTCAGTTCCAACTGTATATCAGTGTGTCTTTGTGTCAGATTTCCATAATAACAATGTTGCTATTTACGGCGTATTATTTATTGGTGGAACAATTTTCACATTATTTGTACCTATTCAATTACAATGTTTTGCAAATAGTAACATTAAACTGGCTTATGATCGATGGTGCACGGGAGGGCTCGGGCCGCTCTTAACGACAGGCTCTGAAAGTGCCATCAACTTCGTGACCAGGAACGATGACCAACCTTATGCAAGATCGGCCAGCCTTAATAATTGCGAAGGAATGCCTCGATCACGCCCATACAACGTCATATTACTTATGTTACAACAGTTACAGCCCATGGTTCCGCGTACTAATTGTATTTCCCACTACTATTCATAAAATCCTCGCAGATCTAATTCTAGAGTAAGAGTCGAGTCGACCCCGGGACGCACAAGTCGAAGTTCGATGGCTTTGCTCAAGGCATTCCGGTGCCACAATGCTTCATCTACCGCCCCCTAGCCCCGCCCGCCCCTCCGTGTTCGGCGCAGTTTACAAACAGTGGTGACGTCACCGCACAGCCGCGCCGCGCGCACACGTGAGCTATACGCGGACGCAGAGTAATTGAACCGTAGAAAATTGTAAGATAGAAGCGTGCCAGTCCTTTGTTACTAGAGGTTAATATCAAACATTATAGTTTGAATTGTGAATAACCATTCCTAACAAGTCCGTAATATTTTATGGTGTTCACACCTGCGAACGTGAAAATGAAGTTTGTGCGCGACGAGTAACGCAGCTCACTATTGTAATGCGTATAAGAATGTAACAAAAACTCGCTAATCAATAACACTTTTTAATAATATTCTGGATTAATTCGAACTGTTTAGTTTTTATATACGTTAGTAAGTTCCGCGTTGTAGCTAGATACATTTTTTAAAGTAAAAAATTCACCAAAGGTCCACCATTTTTAATACGTAAATAAAAAAAGCATTTTTTTATTGTTTATGACTTTTGTTATTCTAAATTATGAAGTCCAAAGTTGAGATAGTGATAGATCGTGGTGATAACCTAATTATTACAATCTAAGGTGGTAGAGCCTGTTGAATCTGAGGACTGACATACATGAAGCGTCTACTTGCACTCTACTCTGTGCAAAACAGTGACGCGAATTAGTAACGTAGCAGGCTCCGAGAGCGCAGTAAACAAACGATGTTAACCGATCACAAACTGACAATACAGATTAAATTTTTCAAAACTACGCGGTCATTGCAATAATAGTTTAATAATTAACAATGGAGATATTGTACTTTTTACAGAAAGGAAGCAGTCGGTACTGCTTGGTGTGGTGGTCCACACCAGTTAATTTGGCCTTGATGTAAACCTTACAAACCTTGTTTCAGGCGCCGAAGACACTTTGAATAGTTGCAAATGAGGAAAGGTAGAACCTAGCACAATTGGCAGCTGCAAGCCATGGAAAACTAAAGCCAGTTAATTTATTAATCAGTAAACGACAACACAGACATGCCCTCTAATGTTATCCGCCATAACGGCCCATAGGCATGATAACATCCAGGGCGTCACCGACACTTTGCTAGCTACTTTTCTTAACTTCCTGATCGTGACAGACTCATTGTGATAGTCATATTTGTGCGCTGGTAATGGCAGAAATAATATACCTCACGACAGCCCGCCATCTTCCTGCTCGACTTCATTCTCATGCACAAGACCGCTCACAGCTCACTTCATCCGGTCGGACCACCGCATAGGTGACGTTCCACGTAGTTTGGTTCCTTCGACTTTGCTCTAGACACGCTCTATAGACTGGCTGTCTCGTCTCGAAACGAAACTAAAAATAGTTAATTTGCAGATTGATACTATATATAATAACGAGGGACACTGCTTGATACTGAATCCTTTCAGTACGGAGACGTTTGTGCAAAACTTGGTTCACGATACCTCAAGCCTACTTCTCCAGCACAACATCTCTAGGTTGTCTATTTCCACGCTACATCTCACAATGTCCACGTTTCAGCAGCATATAAAAATATGAGTAAAATAAGTGAGCGCAAGAGGATGGTCTTTGAGCATTTCGTAATTCTCGTTTCTCGAACTTTTCCATACCAGTCTTAATGATTGCCACACGCCTCTTTATTTCATCGATGAATCCGATATTTACATTGAAGCTACAAAATATGTTTTGGACTCTACTACATTGCAGTCTGCAATCTGTATAACTTCCGGTGAATTATAGCTGTTACCGTCGACAATCATGATTTTGGTCTTACTGTGATTAATCTTTAATCTGAATTCGAGGCTCATTCTCTCCATCATACCGAATTATTGTTCCATATCTACTTGCAAAATTTGAAAGTTATGCAACTTTCGAACACTCCAATCAAATCCGTAAAAACATTACACCGTTAATTTCAAAAAGTAGTAGCCAGGTCACCATGAATGTTACCACAATTTGTACCACAGCATTATCGTGCACGAACACCATCAAGGTTAAATTGAACGGTACTAAGGTACTAACTCCAACAAATGGAAACTGAGGACATTGCGTTATCAGTTGTTCAGTAGGCTGCACGATAATATGTTCACAATGATATGTTGAGTTTGAACAATACATCATTGGAGCCCCTTAATGCTTCTCCAATAAACCTGAGTGTTGGAGACCGAGGTGGGACACCTAAATTACAATCGTCGGAAACCACAAAACGCAAGATTGTTTCAAGGCACAGATAGGTGGTTTGGCAGCGGTAACGGCTCGAATGAACCGCACGGTGATTCTACGTCTACCGCATGCCAAATGTCTATGTACACTTATATATTTACAAAAGCCTCGTTACATTACGTCTCTGAACAAACGGCGCGGTTCCGCACACGTAGACGCTGTCAGCGAAACGCGCGCGCCAAAAACCAGCTTCAGATATTCTCTTTTTATGTTTCCACAAAGGGACGGTGCGCGTTTGAGATTGCTGTTTTCACATTCGCCGTAGTCATCTCACGAAGACGCGCGCGCAAGCAATAACCACTCCTGTGCACTTCAGTTTAAGAACAGCGCTTTGATCTCTTTTCCTCAGATACATTCCGAATCGTACGATTCTTTGTTCAGTCTATTGCGAACCTTATAGCGGGAGACCAGCGGTATCTAGGTATACAGGATGGGTGCGGGTGCCGTCAGCACCCATTGTCTTTGGTGGCGTCCGCGATAGATCGCTCGAGGCGGTTTTGTTCGTCGTTGCTTTGTGTTGCGAGACAAGCTTGCGGTGCAGCGGGAACGGGTAGTCTGTTCGCTCAAATAGTGACATTCTTTGTAATGATCACAACTCGAGCCGCGAGCACTTAAAAAAGCTACATAGTTAATTACAAATGGCAACGATAATATACTAAAGAAACCAATAGTTTTTTGCAAAATATCTACATTTGAATATTGCTTTTGGGCATAAAACATAAACTGGTGCGTTGATTGCACAGACAATTTATTGTCTCACGAACGTGGCTGTTATTCTGCTGCGTGACCACAAAACTCGTGGATGTCAAATGTCGACATGGTATCTAGAAGAATGATTGTACGGTAATTGATGCAAAGTCTTTCTAAACGTTTTCCTTATCAAGTTTCGTGTCTTCATAAAGTCCGCCAGGTTCCACTTCCCTGGTGGCTTAACATGATACTTCCTGGTTGCAGATACTACAACAATAAACACATGATTTAATGAACATAGAATACGAAACAGATTTTACTATACCTAATCTTTACGGACCGTGCGAAGATAAGTATCTCGTCATGTATATTAAAAATAACTAATAGTTTAATAAACTCAAAGCTGTAACAAAAGTAACTTCAGATAGATTTGACGAAATTTTTTTAATTTTTCGTATAATACATGCTGCAGAGTTCGATGACATATGTCAAAAATTCAATTTTTAGCGGGAAGTTAAAAAACCTACCTAATTACATATTGTTAGATCCAGTCAAGGCAAGTCACATATTATTATATGATACAGATTTTATGAAAATGTCACCGTATCCACATACCAGCCCGAATTCAAACAATCCAGCCAGAGTAGACCACATAACATAAAGAAAATTTCAGACAAAGACACCCAAATGATCCTACAAGGTTTTTTATAAACCTTAAAAAATTCCACGTACGTACATTTGAAAAACGATACCTTGCACAATCGAAACCAGTAAGAACGCTCCCACGATCAAGACTCAACATCATCAATCCTATACACCATTGATATCAAATCTAAACGTTGTAGTTACATAAAAGATCACTAACAAAGGAGCTCGTCACTGAGCCCACGGGGGCTGTGCCGCGTGGGCGACGAGCCAGGCTTCGATGTTCGCGATTACGACACTACTGATAGAGAAGGCAACTGTAGGTCACTTGATTGGAAAAACGTAGTGTCTATATATATAAAAATGTTATTATTAGATAAGAAGACAGGAATAGAATCCTGGTAAAAGCAAATTTAGTAATATACTCTTGTTGTAGAAGCTGTTTAAGCCGCTGTAGGTCTCGACGCCAACTCAGACTACAGATGACTTCGCCACCTCTGATCAACTGTAACCCTGGTGTTCTGTTTGCAGACCGAATGGCTTGTCCAAGTTCTAGGGATTTTACTATCCAGTAAAATTAAATATAATCCAAGTCCAAGCAATCGTTCGTAAAAACGTAGATTGAGGTAGGTCGTAAGGTCGTCGTGTCGTTAAGTCGCAACGTTCTCTCGGTGAGCGAACGGCCACACCGCACGGTACACTTCATTACGGTCAAGGGTGATCGGTGAAAACGAGGCGCGCAGCGATGACGCGCCGAACCTTGGCAGCACTGACACAATTCTGTGGTGATTTAAACGTGGAAGTTACCTAAGTGAACGTTTCGCCTATTTATTGCTATGTTTTGACTGTTATCGCTTTCGCGATATTACCTTGAATTAAAGCGATTAATAATATGGGTAGAACCTTGACACAACAATAGTTACATTTGGTTTGGTTAGACGCATAGAAGAAATCCAAGAATTATTTACAACTGTTTTCCCTCCATTATTAATACGACCAACACGTGTTAAAACATTTTTTTGGAATCAGCATGTCGGCATGAGAACTCCTTTCTATTTGCAGAGGGCGACGATTTGTGACCCACAAAGGACAATAGTCTTATATTTTCCATTAATTAGCGCGTATTTAATGCTTAGTTGTGATGATGATTAATTTTTAATCAAGACTTAGACATCAACAGTTAGTAGACCGGATAATTAATATTAGCAAAACTCTTACGAACTCCTCTAGATTTTTATGGATTTGATCGTTGTTCCAAGGTCAATTACCAACGTAAATATACAAAACTGTAAGATCTACTCTGCATCTAAAACCTCAGTCGCGTGTTTTTAGCATTGGCGTGCTCGACTGGTTAGGGCCATTCCCGGCGCCTTGGCCCGGTTCACAAGCGCAGTTTTTCCGGAGCGCGACAATGACACGCAGCACGAAGCACAATGCTCGAGACTGGCGCACGAAAGGTGCGCAACGAAGTTTTCTTCATCGACCATTGTTGGCTTCAGAATAATATATCCGATATTCCGCTAATATAAGCCTGTCCAAAGTGTTAGTTATTAATTTGCACCAATTACTTAATTTGTAAAATATCAAGCCCGACTTCCCCTTCTCCTCGGCTTGGTGTTCACGTCATAGGCAGGAAATACTAAACGCAAGAGTAATATCCGTCACATTTTCCACGTTTATTTAATGACAATCTAAAGTATTACCTAAAAGTGATAGTAGAACCAGCCACTATAACATACATCCAATCGATTGAAAACCAAGCTCTGTTATAATCGCTTCTCCGAGATCAGTAGATCGAGTTCACTTAAGATTTTTGATGATATGATTGTAGGAGTTTCAAAAATAATTAAGTCCAGGGATCTGAGAAACTAGTAGTTTTATTTCATAAGGCACGACCGCAATGCGATCTTGGGTAAAGCAACCAAGGGTAGCCTCTCTACGGATAAATGGAAAAAATAAGAGTGTTTGACAACGGTGTTTGAACTCTTTAACCAATTAGGTACTCTTTTTTCCTATTTAGGACATTGTAAAACACACACGTAGCCCAAGGAAATATTTTTAAGTATGCGACTTTTTTATGTATATATTATAGTAGAGAAGGTATTAAATATGAAATGATCACGCTACAATGGCTACACCAGAAGAGGCATAATGACATAAATACGATAAGGAACGCGTTATCACCAACGGTTGCGGGGAGGGCGTCTATTCACGCGTTTGTTAGCACCATTACACGTCAGCGTCGTTCGACAACGCCTAACAATTTGACGATTTATTTGTGTCAAAACGTGATTTTGATAATAATAAATATAACAATAAGCAACTAAAATATTATAACAAGCAACTGCTATATTTTACAATTTCCGTCAAGAGATTTCATCATGAGACCTTCCCAACAAATAAGGTAATTTATAAACTTCCACATATTCACAGACGAAATTAGCGTGCGTGAAAGGGACCTCGAGATCGCAAATCAAGAGTTGGGAGGAGTTTTTAATTATATATACGTATACAGTATAAAATATGTAATAATCGCCTAAATGTATCGAACCTATCCGCCCGCAAGTGTTACGAGGCCGCGAGCCGCAGTCAGCGGTCGCGGCTTCATTCCCGAGCGTCGACTGTCGCTTACTGCGAATGATATAACTATAAATATTAAGTATACCTAGCAAGATAGAGCATTTTTTACAGTTAATCTTCAATTTAAGAGGAGATAGCTGTATCGAACCCAATGGCCGGAAAATTTTAAAGTAGGTACGTACACAAATAGTTTAGCGAACTACAAGACGCCAATGGAAAATAAAGTACTTTTCGATTGTTGGTAAAATTAATTGCCCAAAAACTAGTTCGAGTACTCTTATAAATCAGTCTGCGAGCCCCACGAAGGCAATTACCGGTTCACGGAAGCAATCTTGAAAATCGCCACACCCGAAGGAGGTCGCTTACCGCTCACTGACCACGTAACCACTTGAAAACATTCCGAATTCCCTATAATATATACAAATGACATTCCTGCAACTCGGTTAGTTCAGTACTGAGCTTGCCTACCAAATATCCCGGGGTTGATTTTCGACCGGAGCAGACATGTTCCAAATGAATGTCAACCCTAGAGCACTACTCAGGGTGCTGTATCACCCTGTGGCAATTTTTAATAAATATTTTTTTTTCACAGCTATTGGAAAAATTTATTCTTGGAGTTCCAATCAGCAAAAACATCAATCAAGAAAATTGTATGAACAACGTAACAGGACGTATGATAAAGGAAAGCGCGTGAATTAATTATGTACAGATATACATATTTTTTTAAGTAACAACCGCGGGAAATACATTCTGCCTTCGTCCCTAATTGTTCAAATTTAATTTCGTTTTACAAAAAAAATTAGTGTACCAAGTAGTGAGAATGAAAGTATAATATTAACGCCGGAAAACATTGTATAGGACGCTAAAAATGTGATACAAAATCTTTCACCAAACCATAATAATATCCTTCTTTGGAAAAATACAAGAAGAATTAAATCTTTTCCAGAGAATGTGTACCAACCTTAAAACTGCTTTTAAGATATGTCGATAGCAAAGTCAAAGATAGTCAAAGTCGAGGCAAACAGATTTTGAGAAAAGCTATTTGATTAAATTATTTTGATAACTTAAAAATTATGTAAAATCGTTAAAAACCGCAGTAAGTACCAAATCGACCATGAAACCGGATTAAATTTTTCAAGCATATATTTTGGCAATCATTCAAACATACAACATATATATTGTTGATATAAAACTACATTCGAAATGAATTACCAAGTAGTGCTGTGATAAGCGTAATGGTAGTATGACACGTGACTAGCATTTTACAAACTTTCAACTATCCATAGGCTGACAAATATTTTCACAACCCTACTGCGCACCGTAAAGGTCGACCGACACAAAACATTCAAAAGGTCCTGTTGCGTATAGTTACGCGTCATTGACGAAATCAATTAAAATAGTTTACAACACGTAACCCACTAAATAGATGAAACAACATCTGACGTTCGCTTTCAAAGGACAATAGACTGCTTTGTTCTGTACATGCTCGGAAAAGATATCTACCTAATTACTTACCTAATTAATTTATCAACACAGATATCCAAGAACGTTCCGTGTTGCGCTCCGTGTGGTGATTGTCATACATGTCAAACAAATAACACTCGATAAGATTTCGAATTAACAAGTTTATCTTCACTTCAATATTCGTTGGTGGAGAAAACTGATAAGGTCATCAAGTATCATTCATTTCAGAAAAACAATACAGTTGTTGACTAAGTGACTACACTCCCCCATCACATCGCACGAGAACAACACCGTTTCCGTTTCTAGACTGACCAATTGATAGCAAGTGGTCATTGCCACCCATGGACACCAAACACCGAAGGCATTAGCGACGCGTTACGAACAAAAAAGGCCTTGGACCCCTCTAATAATTTCTTACCGACAATGCAACCAAAGTACGTAAAAACATTTGCCAGCTAATTCCAGGGTTTTATAGCCAAGTAGCTAAGAAATCCAACCCCTTCGGAATTAAATAACTGTTACTTCCTCGTCTGTTATTCGGCAGGATGAATCATGGGCAGGGGACGTGGGCTTTGTCTCTGTAGCTCGGGCCCAAAATAAGGCTATGATATCCCCTGGCAGTCGTAAGAGACTAAAAAGCGGCTTCCAGGGTTGTGGCCGGCTACAGCGGGAGCTCGAACGGTCCAGTCAACGATCCCAGGAAGGACGACGGTATGCTTTACCGCGAACCGCTGTAAACACGGACTAGGTGGGGGATGAGCGGAGTCTCATCACGAGCAGAGCCCGGCGGGGCAAGCGCTCAGGATTCCGGTGTCGGTCCTACGGCGCCGAGCACCTTTTGAAGGTTTCCCCCTAGAGAAAAAAAGGGAGGTGTGCTTGGATTAGATGTTTGATGCAACCCTTTACATATCTAAGCCCTTTCCACCGCTTCTACCGTTGTCATCAGTTTTGTGCACGCTCGTCTATTATGAGTACCTTATATTGTCTTTTTATGACATCGTACAATTTTATCTTTTACAGACACATAATAGTATGATAAAGTTATAATGGACCGCCAAGCTTTGAAACAGAACCAATAATCACATCATTAATAGGGTCCAATTAAAGTCGATTACAGATGCGATAAAGTACGAATTAACCATATCGTGCCATACAGACACGGAAACGAAATTTCACAGGCCTTGTCCTTGCGCCGTGGTAACGGTGACCTAGCAGAGTTCTCGCAGCCTCGTTATAAACAGCAAAAATAATACAAAAATGTATTACTTCTGTAATTATCACATCCGCGTCCGTAATCGCTAAAGGGAAATAATTACGCAAAAAACTTATATTATTTGTTTAATGGTAAGTAATAAAAATAAATAATTTCATACATTATGCATACAATAAATTTATCGGAATTATATATATACATATAATGTGGGGCTGTTCTAAGGCTGTTTTAAGGATCCTGCTTATCGTCAATAGCGTCCAATATGATTATAGATATTCTCATAGACACACTAATAAGCCATGAAAAAAGTGGGGCTACAGATTTAAAATTAACAACAAATACACAGAGTTCACCTTGGCCGATGCAGACGACCTTGCAGCAACTGACGCGTAATCCAAAACAATGTCAGGAACTATTAAACGAAGTGGACGAGTTCTGCACACGGACATACGGTCTGAGGACTAAACCAAGTGAATGACGTTGTCTCTGTCTAAGCAGACGAAATACCAAATGTACCTCTTACGACCTGGAGCTCACAATAGCAGGACAATGACTTATCACGATTGCGGAAGCTGCGCCCTTCAAATTCCTTGGTAGAAAGAGATTATAAAGTACGTACACTGTCCTTACAGACTATAATTTCTTGAACGATCTCAATAAGGTAGACCAACTGCCGTTAAGTATTAAATTCCAATATTAAAAAAGACGAGTTACCTAGTAAGATGGGGGAAAGCCACGGAAAAATCTAGCTGTATTTGTAGTGAGACAACAAATACAGCCAAGCACTTATTGGTAGGTTGCAAGGTGCTCTTGATAGGGGTCATTACTAAAGTCGCCACGATAAAGTACTTCAAATAATCATACGTGAAGCAATAAGTATTTCAGTAAATAGAGCCCAAAAGGGATTTTGATTATGGAGCCACAAACAAAAAAATAATTAACTTCATAAAGGAAGGCTCTACGGTAGATTCTAAAAGCAAGCCCTTCTCAATCCTAGGTACTACACCTGATTAGACTATTTTAATGGATACTCATGAAAAGCATTATAAAATTCCAGAGGACGTGAGTATATCGTCATCCAGACTAAACATATTCCTTTTTACTGTAGTACTGGTGGAGCTTACTGCTACTACCGTGGAAAACTAACACACCGAAAGACCACAATACAGAAATAAATAAATACTACGCCCTAACAAATGAATTAACCAAAAATGGCTATGTGGTTAATTTATATGCGGTATAAGTGGGGACGACGAGGGGCGTGGATGGACATCATACCCCCTTAAACCCACACCCGGGTCCCAAGTCCCGGGAACTACTCGGAGTTTCTCCCTCTGCTACACGATGGACCTGGCACCCGCACGGCGTATCCATGGAATGCTAAGAATATAAGCGTATAAGATAGCATGGTATTGTAATAGTTAAAAATCCACCGTTTATTACGTGGGAATAACACAGTGACGTTTTAGATCATATGGCTTTGGTATTGTCATCCAACACTGTTTACGAAAAAATATTACTAACTAAAAATGTTATAAAACTTTGTGAGAACCTTGTTTACTACTTACAATCATTGATATTTTCAATATTTCTTATTTTTTTCCATTAAAGGTAGCTTTTTATACATTGAAAGAGGTTCTTACAGTAAATTAAAACGAATTTCATCATTACATCTACGAATGACAAGGGTAAATCGAGGTATTATTATTATGTATATACAAAAATATAGTTTGAATTTTGATTAAGCGCGAAAATGCAATTATCTTACGAAAACCTTTCGATTGTCACTTCCAAACGCATGGCACCATTCCACACAAACTGTTGTGGAATTTTAACACATATTCGACGATAACCAGGTCTTAGCGATAGACGGAAGAAGGATGTACAATGCCTCTAGCATGTAGGATGTGCCATAGGACCTTACGAAACATTTAGTAACACCCTTTAATGCAGATTACATAGATAGCCCCTTAATTATGAAACAATCTGAAACCCCTAGCAATATATACAATACGTACACTAGACGTACCGAAGCTCTACAAACCCAGGACGGAGGTTCGCCAGTAGTCTTGAAACTCAACACGCGTGACGATGGACCGCTACTCTGCGCCTTGCAGCCACTGCGGAAGGATTTCTTATCCCAAGGCTAGCCGCGCCAGATTCTCGAAAATACACCTTAATCCGATATCGTAATAAATTTTGACTTTTACTTATTTTTCGCGATTTATTTAAATCGGCTACGTGTAAATGTTACAAATAAAACGGCTGTTTATAGACAAGATTATTATTTTATCTGCGAAATAATGATTTAGCAGAAATAAATGTAAAATTGTAAAGATTTCATTAAGCCTGTTTGTCCTTGAGGCTTGATGGCTAACAAACGATATAAATTCAAATTTTATAGCTTCTTATTCTCTTAATTTATTTCTCTATTTAACCTTTTATTGCATAACGTGAAATGGCCGGAAAATTATTCTCTAAACCACCCCTAAACTGTAAACGAAGAAAAAATTTATATAACAACCAAATGCATCTGTTACTCTCGCGTTAGATGTGGTATAAGCCACAGTCGCTACTTTTGTCAATCAGTTCGATCAATTTATAACTTTGCAACTAAACTACAGCCTTGGCCAAAAGTATTAGGCACCCTACAACTTGCTGCATATTTCGGG
>DWPT01005408.1:0-12254 GCA_018251895.1 Agathymus mariae mariae
ATTGACAAAAGCAATTAAATCGCTTTAATTTAATATGTATCGCGCCAACTACTATTAACTAATCTGTCATCATCAATCTATCATATTTTTTTAGCAATATATTTCGCATCAAATTTTAAAAACGCGTTGGTGTGTTTGTTTTTAATAAACTACGCACAATTTGATGATTATTTAGTATAACGATGCATTATTTCGGAACTCAACTCCGCGACGTCGTGGAATATATTGAAAAATTCATTTATATCACATACTTTCCTTTTACGATGTTCCTTTCTACAAGTATTTAAGGAAACCTTATATATTTTGCCAAAATATTTTTGTGGCTTAATGCATTCACCACTTCCCTTAAAGATTTGGTCATGTTTCAACAGTCTATTCTCTGGTAGTTTCCACCAGTAAATAATGATAGTGTTATCAAGAAAAAAATTATTTAAAAATACAATTACACAGTTTGACACTGTACACTATTTGACAAAGAAAGTCACAAAATAATTATTCTTTTCACAAAATATGGATCGGACCTTGCACTTTATAGAAACATCGCTTCGTCGTGTAGGTCTCCTCGTGGTAGGGGAAAACTCATCATCAATACGTCGAATAACTCCTTGGAGAAACGATAATTCCTTTGGAATTCTTCAGTATTCATTGCAAGTACGTAAGAGTTCTATCGATGCATTCTAAAAAGTTTGTCCTTTCTCGAATGTACAATATATACGATGAGTTTCCTCCAGAATATTAAATAATTATGTAATGCGAGACATACTTTAGAGAACCCAAATAAAATTTAACAAAATACAAAACTCGAAGCAAACAAAGGACCCTTTTTGTTACCGTGAATTTTGACGTTTAATTTCGATCTTGCTATTCGATTGACGACTGTCAAAAAGTGTGCGGGGTATGCTTTTTTCGACCTTCATTCGATTCTAACGATTTTTAGTTACAATTTGAACCGCGGTTCCATATTGATTAATTTATTTCCGCTAACTGTATATTATACGTAAATAAGAATATTATTAAAATGTGTATAAAGTCTATCGTCAATGATAACTTTTGCTATGAATCAAACTAATAAATTTATATAAAAATTAAGCACAACACTAATCACTATTTACAGTCAAAGAATTAGTGTATCTTGAGTAATTAAAAACACACCTAACAAGAGAATTAGTTTAATAGTTCAGTTGAATTGAAGTAAACTTACTCACAGCTGCTTCCATCTTTACCGCCATCGTCGTCCCCTGTAATATATATCAAAGGAATTTAATTATCGTCAGAAAGTCTACGTAAGCTTTGTTCATTTAATGAAGGACCTTCTATGGGAATTTTATGTTCGTATCGTTCCTCTAAATTGCTGTAACATTTCTAAGGTACTGTTAGCCTTTATAAATTGTTTCAAAAGCTCAATTAATTTGGTGATAATCTTACTGACTTGGGTTTCGGGCCGTGACAATATTGTAAGGGATTAAGAAGTGGATGAAATTCATAGCAGTATTATGATTAAATCTTTTACAAAAGACAAACCAGCCAGAACACGGAAATAAAAGATCAGTTCCAATATGCACACAGAATAGCCCTATTGTTATAAACTGCTATGATTGTACACTTTTAGTTACGAAACCCATCACGATACGATGACGACGAGCCAAACGTTATTTAAGTGGATATGGCAGCAAGGAGATTGTCAATTTGAGCGCAATTTCTCCTTCTCGCTAATTAGGCAGAGGGGAGCTTGCAAACATTCGTAGATTCAAGCTTAGTTTAAATTACGTCATGTGTTAGGGTGTAGGAATATTGGAGCGGTGGCTGTGAACATGTCGTTTTAAGTGTGTCAAGGAAATCTGAAATTGTGAGGGACTTAGTAATTGTAGTATTTATGTTTATTTCAGTGTAATTAGATGATATTCTCATTTGAAATAGGGTTTAATAATATTAGTAGTCTAGGTCGAATAGCATCGACATTTATTCGGCCAAGACGCAGCGTAAAATCAGCTAAGCTAAGCTTTACTTGCTTCATATGTATTAGGAGAATGGAAACATGTCAAATAAGTAAATCAATGAATTAGGTATTATTGGGATTGAGTTGGTGATAACAAGCAACCTCTAAAAGGAACCTGACAAGGGTGCCGTCACGTGACTAGAGTGCATCGCGACATAAGAGGTTGGCTTAAATGAAAGATCGATGAAGTCGACTTTTCAACGCACCTCAAAATTATTTTGATTAGGAAAATTCACCACCATTGTAATAGTAATCTCAAATATTCCTGATGAAATTTAAATTTGTTCTTTATTATTTATACTGATTATAAAGAGAGAGAGATTTATTTACTTTGTTTGTATCCGGAGAGTAATTTTTGGAATCATGGCACTTGATTGAAATATTCTGTTAAGTTTTCAATGATGCATTATTGCGTACGTAGGCTATGTATCATGTATATAATTAGGTAAAATCATGATGATAAAACATGATCTGTTAAGATAGATAATAGTTGTTATATCCGAAGACAACCAGGGCCTTTGGTAACCAATAAATATATTTGGCTACATACTTTGACGAAGCGAAGTAAGATATTACAACATTGAGTTTGAGTTAGGTAAAGTTATCTTATTACGGACCAGATAAGCAATGAAATTGTAAAGTTAATAATTTCGTAGAATGGTGACACGTGCCTTGTAATTTCATTGTTCGGTGAAACTCTTGCTCATAAGAGACAAATGTGTCACCCTCTCTGTGGTTACGTCTCTGTGGTACGGTAATCCTCACAGTTGATTATATGTATGTATTCGGGAAGAGAGGTGTATTTTATGCTGATATTTTTTTATCTCAAACGTCGTTATGCTCGGTGGATGTAAAGCTACGATAAAATTTATAATGAGAATATATAAATTAAAATGTCTTATACGTTTTTCGTTGGGGCTCATACTGCATGTTTGGTAGACCTTTCCGTTCATCCGACTACCATGACGATCTAAGTTCCTCTTGGATTCTCTGATCATTACTTGGTAAGAACTACTGTGAGTTTGGTGGACCCGGAGGATCTAGATCCATTGGAAAGACTAGAATCATGAACGTATAGAAAGATAATAATAAACTTTTTAAAAATCGTTGAACTGGAACATTACTCAGCCGATGAGCTTTTCTATAAATATTTATAATAAAGTTATATTTAAGATATTACTAAAGGTTATACTGGAAATAACTTGGGGTTCTATTGTTCTGTTAATATTTATCCTGCAGTTATTTTATGCTCTTATTTTTTATACGTCCAGATATATACCAGAGCACACTGATTTGCAGTTTAACATTGAATAATATATAAATGAATAATGAGAGAAAATAATTTTCGTAAATTGTCAGTAACCAAAAGACTATGTTTTTTATTTTAATTATATTTTGAATAATAGATATAATCGTATTATACAATTACTAGTATGTGCATGCAACTTGATTTGCGCAGATACTTCAATAGTTTTGATCGTATCATAGTTTACCATCACAAAATTCACTCACCAACAACATTCCATATTATATACGGTTTAACACAATACTCAAAAGTAATAATTCATAAAATAATTACATTTTTACGTAACCAAGATAATTTATAATATAATTAAATGTACAGACAGGGCCTACATATGTATTTATATAGTAGTAAACAAACTTTAAGTATAAAGTGATGCTTTCTGCGATATATTAATAAAAACCAGCGATATATTAATAAATTATTAGAGCGAACAAAAGCACAGACAAACAGAAAAATTCTAACAACTACTGTTTTGTGTTCTATTGCGTTAATTAAGACCCCTAATAATGATTTTTCTCATATATAGTACATGTCCAGAAAACGATCAGTTAGAAATTTATTATATGTATAGATAGTGCGTTTAATGTTCCGGTACTATGAAACAAACAATAAGAATTCGGGTTTTTCGATTCGATAACACCAAAAGTATCGGTTTGGTTATTTGATCAAACTTCCTCGTGATTCTTCCCTGTGGAAGATAAATGTACGGATATTGAACAAAGACATGGTGCGTCCGTTTTCTCTACGCATTTATGGAGGATATTGATGGCGGTACGTTATCTGATACGCGGTTGAAGACTATGATATCATCAATCAACCGCAGAAATAACTAAGGCATCCTTTGAACTTATGTATTTTTCAAAGCAATGATAACATATTTATTTGAATGTAGGTCTCCGGCACCATGTCCCGTATTTGAGTTTCTTTCTATAATCGTGAATGCATTTGAAATTAATTGATATTCTGTGTGGCGTGGGTAAGCATCGTGAACCTTCAAGAGTAGATGGTAAATTACAGATTATTTATTCTCCATTCGATTATGTGGTGATACCCAAAGTTTTATCAGTATGTTTAACTAAGGGCTTCGCCCTGGGGGACAGGACGTGGCAGCTATCCCCCTTCCATTACTCAAAAAATACCCCCTTCCCTTACTAGAGATTCAAAAAATAACAACGCGTCTAAATTATTAATATAAACTCTCTGGGAAATTTTGTGTTTTGGCTGCCTTCGAGTTTCTGTACAGTTTCTTGATGTTTTGGCTATCGTCTTACAGTGATAAGAAAATTGCTAAGTGCTAATATGAATTTTATCTAAAGGCTCTTGTCGATCGTAAAGTTTAACAACTTTAGATGAGACCGCAAGTGGTTTTATGACTGTTATCATGCTTAAGGACAAGGCGAGTTGATTTCTGTGTTATATTTAAATAGTTGTTGTTAAAACATTTGATTGGGTTAAGAACTTCTGTTGCAAATATACCTTAATATTTTCCGTTGTGCCGCACTACATCAGTGTGCTGTAACCAGAGAAAATCTCAGTGTAAATCATGGAAAGTGATGGTAGTTCAGGGATTTATATTAATTTTCCCACAATCAAGATACTGGGATTAAAATCCTACACGTACCCCTATTTTTTTAAAGTACGTCTTAGAAAATACTAGTTATTTGATTGAGTGTATGAAAACACCGTGAAGATTCTTGCATAGCTCAGAATTCTATTAAATGTTCCAAAAGCGAAAGTCTGTCAATCTGCATTTGGGTAGGAGGTAAGCCTTTCCATTTCATGAGATGAGACCCAAGGTCAACAAACTCAATATAATGAGTAAACATGATTATCAACTGAATAGTCATTTATCACGATACGCTCATAGCTCTAGTATACGTCTAGAGATAGATGTAAAGTTGACAGGCTCATCAGTCATTAGTGTCTGTCAAACATAAACTGTCAGGAGCATCTCCCGCCGTCGCACCCTCGTTATGGTCCATGTAACTGGGTCGAAATATTGGGAAAATTGTAGTTCCCTGTTATAGTTAAAAAGTACGTCCGCCATGATATAACTTCAAAATCATGTGGTAGCTTAAAGCCAACTTAATAGTTGGAGATTTAAAACAATGTGATTGCGTTCTATTCACTCTATACAAAAATATCATAAGTTGTATTATAAGAAAATAAAAACAATTTACTTTTAATTTAATGAAAACCAAAATGAGGATAATCTAAAAATATGCATACAATATTTTGGAACACTCTTCAAAATCGAGAAACAAGGCGATTTCAGTGTAATCTTTACCAATTTCGTCGCAAAATTGCACGTTGAAAATCATTTTGGCGGAAACCACTTAATTTCCGTCAGCGTCCATTTAGTAAAACCAAATTGGTGTTTTACAATACGCCTTAATTGTATTCAAATTACATTCAATTATGCAACGGTGGCGAGCTCTGAAAATATTTCTGGGCGTAATTACTTCGCAACTTGCTACCGAAGCTTTAAAACCATTAGCATCTTTAAACAAGAATTAATTCTAATCTGGTAATAACAGTTATATATCTTCATATAACGTAGAATTACTTCTGCTTCAGTTAATAATCGTGTAACTTCTGAACAAACTTCGTAACTACTAAATGGTCCGCTAGAGGGCGCTGCAGTTATTATTATTGATAAAAATAAATAAACCTTCATCTCCTCCCACCCCTTACACTCCCATACTAAGATTCTCTGCGTTACGGGTGGCGTGAACGTTTATAAATATTACATCACAAATACCCACAACTCAAGAACAAACACTTATCTTAGACATAAATATTTACTCCGACCGGGAATCGAACCCAAACCCTCCCTTGGCAAACACGGACACTACCGACTGGTCCACGAGAGCGTCGTTGGACTGCGAGGTCTTATTTAGAAGTTATATAGAATGATAACCAATTTCATTCATATTTAAATTTATTACTAAACAATTTTTTTATGGTAATAGTCTACAAACGAGCAGACGAGCCACCTTATAGTAAGAGGTCTTCGTCGCCCATGGACATCAGCAAGACCAAATGTATCACTGATGCGTTTTGAAGAAGAGAAGAAGGTAAAAAAGAAAGTACTGGCTCTCAAGCCCCCAGCCGGAACACGACGAGTCGTTTGGCGGCTGACTCAAGCAGTAGAGTGGTAGCTAGCCAGGCAGGCTTCACAGAAAGATAATAATACCTATAATAATATTAACGACTTAATAATAATACTGATAATATAAACTTTACTCGAAGCCCTACCACCAAGCAGGCTGGCTGCTGTCGTCTCTTACGAGACCCTGTTCTGCCAGCATGACGGATTGGGGGGAGTATTGTATTGTAGGTCGCCCCAATACGGCATAAATTAAGATTATTAGTAAGTGTACAGAAATATATTAAATGTTGTTTAAAATATATATAATATTATTGTTATAAAGGTTCTCAAAGGGTCAACCGAAAAGAGGAGCGGAGCAGTGTTTGGTAGGTTCTGGAAGGATCGGCCGACAATAAAAGTGGCCACAAAAAACCCAGGTAGTGATAATATTTACCTAGAGCATTCCATGCGACTCTCATCCTTATACTCTGTGTAAAAGGGCGAATTCTATGGGGTATCGGTATTATTATGGTCTTGGCGCAAAAATCGTAGAAAAGTCTGGAAGGTCCAGAAATCGACCTAAATAGCGAGCAGGGATCGCCCGCAGAGTATTCGGTAACTATGCTAGAAAACTAAATTGATCTTAAACGTAATTGTGAGCTTTAACCCACTTTTAGTTAGATACACTAGTTTAACTAAATATGATATATGTGACTATGCTGCCGCGTTACGCTGTAACGTCAACAAAACTTTACAATGCGCACGGATAACGTGCGTCGCCTGTTTTTTTTGTTATCCAAATCCCCACTATTGCTAATCTACAATTTTTCTATAGATGGCGGTAGAGTTCCATGTTCAACCACCTGCAATAGATGGCGTCGACCTCTATTTATATAAGGTTGCCAACATAAAGTGTGTTAACTTACATTGTGTACCTTTTTGGAATTTTAAAAGATGTTTAAACGACTAAATTAATTACATTTGGAAAAACAAAATAGAATGGGTTTATGATGTTATCATACCATACTATTTTGTCATTATGTCATGTATTTATGTCTATATTTTAATATTTATGTCAGGGTGCTTTTCAAAACACTACAAATTTCAGCGATAAAACTTTTGCATTAAAATTTTTGTTTATTTAATTAACAAAGTTATACACTTAACATAAACATTGAGCAGCAATTCAACAACAGTTTTAATACATTCGCCGTAGATCAAGCGTTATTTCTCCTAAAAAAATATCTATACTAATATTCAAAAGAGAGATTGTGTATTTACATTTTGTATGCGGAGCGTGACCTCCCTCACCATGACGTACTCCTATATTTGAAAAACTCTTTTACCATTTGAAAGGTATATTATTTTGGATGGAAAATATTCCTTTAAATATATAAAACATGTTCGTAAATATATTCATATATATAGTTAAATATGTAAATATATCCCGAACGAAGTGGGAGCGGGCTGCTAGTAATGAATAAAACGAATCGAAAGTGCTACATTAGATATGCAGATAGACTTTTACGCGGTACAGAAGCTATTGGAAGAAAGGAGACTAGAGCGAAATGTCAACCACAGACGAAACAATATGTGAATTATACATAGGTTTCGCGTTTATGCCCAACAAATATACATAAAAAAGCAGTAAAAACAACGCACTGCCTTCCTTAGTTGAACAACACGTATATTTTATTTAGGGAGTAGGTAACCGGTACTCGGGTAGGTAATATTTATTTATTTGAGGTGCACCAACACATTATACGCAGTGATTTCGTAATATATATAAAGTAATTACAAGCTTGCAATTACAGGTGAACACAACATACTAAGCACATCAATTTAATATTTTCGTATAACAAAATGTATTTTATTAATTTTATGTTCTACATATTTGTTCAATTATATCATAATTGTTATTTATTAGTATTATAAACTTATAACGTAATTTTGTCATCGATACCAAATTTTAATCTATTACATAAAATTTAAGCGCAATTATTCAATCGAATATCTTAAAATAGGTACCTTATTCATTAATCATAACCATCCGTTTATTCGACAGCTTTAATTTAATTGATTAATAATTATTTGCAGCATTAATAAGATTCATTCTCTTTATACCGAAGTTTGAATTATAGAGTAAAATTTCTTTAGACCTATAAATAGTAATGCCTTTTAAAAAGGTGCCTGACGTCACAGGTCTAATGATTATATTATTCACGCCCCACAGGCAGGGTGGTCAGTGGCTCGGAAATTATGATGTCATTAATTTCACAGCTCCCGACCCTGTATACTGAAGGTTTTAAAAGAAAAATGAGCCTTACAGTCTTGTTTGAAAGCCGTTTATAATTCTTTAATAATGTCCTTTTTTTAAGAAGTTATTGAATATCATTTTGATCATACTTTTTTCTAAGTTAGCATGCGTTTGAAACGTATTAAATGTTGGCAGTTCCTATTACGATATTGTGTCGCCCACTAACACCTTCCGTAAAACTAGGTCTGGACCAATAAGCGACGGGCACGTCCACCAATAATCATCGAGCGTTCCCCACGAAAACAAAGTAATTATCACTTGCCTACGTGAATAAAAACATCGTGAGGGCATCTGCACACCTGAGAATTAGATGAAAACTTAATATAATGCAACGGGTACTCACGATACGTTTTATTTATTGCCAATTTTATGCCAGGCAACTGGGTCGAAATACTGAGACAAATTTATATAACAAAATTAATTCCGCGATGACATTACTTTTAAATCGTAGACGAAATCTTTAAAATAATCGTAGTTCAGAAGAATACATTGATAACAAAGGTTGCTTAAAAATAATAATCAGTGCCGTAGTCAGTACTGACCAAGTTCTATAACTACTATATTTGTCATATATATAATTTTATGGGAAGTTGTAAAATTAAGTTTTTTTACAACCTTAGATTTCCTTATGTTTGAGTGATACTCCAACTGTGAGCTGGAGGTCTTAACTAAAAGGAAAAACTGCTTTTCTTCTGACTATATGACCTTTCCTTTTTACAAAGTAAATAAAATAAACCGCGTGCGCTTGCGCATATGTCTTGCGAGTGAGTGTCGTGGTAGGTGGGGCGAGGATCCACATCAGCGCTGGCGGCACCGGTTCGTGAACGTCTTCCCTTGTCTTACACCGCGCTGGTCGTGCGGCCGATGTACCGTAGGAACACCTTAATCTTAAGTTTCCCATTTGTGTAGTTAAACATTTAAATTTTCTGTAATTCAGAGGCCAAACGTTGTATAAATGCGCTGTAACCAAAAGTTGACCGATGGGCAAGTGTAGAACAAGTATTAAAGCTCCACGTACCGAGTAAGTTTTGGTTTTAGCCGGTCTGAAGGGCAGTCCCTATCGAGATTTTATGTAAGACAGATATCGGCTTTGCCCGTATCTTCAATTCCTCAATAAACTTCTCTTTAAGCAACTCTGATTTACGATTTGTATCAAACAATATCAATATGGCGGCTGTAACGTGTACCATGATTTTTCTATTTTATACCAACATTTCCATCTAAATAATCAAAGTACATGTATTATGATTATGAATACATAATTGTTACTAAAAGATGTGAGTAAGTTCTATTAAAGCTTTGTTGCTTAGCAACACACCGTTTCTAACGGATAGTAGAAACGAGGGAATGGCGGAACTGTAGTAGATTATTTGTGTTCTTCGTGTCTGTTTTGTATTCGTGATGATACATAGGGAAATATAAATATTTTCTAAGTGCAAACAATAGACGCATTGCATGTTAATGTTATTCGGTGGACGCAAAAATAAATAACTTGAATCTTGCTAATACGAAGTTAAGCTGAATATAACGGTAAAAAGTTTTACTTAATTGCCAGACAAACGGGAACACAGTGATCCAAACGACCCAATGAGCTCATTTATCAGTAGCTCTGAATTTTCGCGGTACTGAATTCCAGGGATGTAGCGGAGCTCCGCGACCGTAACCTAAACTATCGGATATCCGAACTAAAATGTATCCGAAACCGTAACTGAATCCGATGAAAACGTTTCGAATAATTTCGGGTAGGGGCACACTAAATGTAACACGTTGTGACAAGTTTTCGTCGGCTGAGCTGATACATTAGCCACGTCGCTCTCGTCTTTAGACAGTTTTTTTAAATTAATTTTTAAAACTATTGTTTTTTTTCTATGATAATATTACTAAATAACATCTAGAAATTAAGTCAAAATGTTATATTGTAAATACATCTATATTTTTTACAAGTTCTGAATTCTCTAGCATCCGTAACCTAAATTATTGGAAACAATCGGATAATCCGAATTAATTTCATATTCGTAACCGTAACCGAAATAAGTTCAACATTATTCATATATCCGTATCCATATCCAGATCCGAAATTTCATATCCATAACATCCCTATTAAATTCAATTAAACTTCTCTCGAATAGTTTACTTTGAGAAAGCAAGATTTATCCTTCTAATCCCACATAAAGTGCCTACGATCAAGTTTTCTGCACAGGAAACACGCTGTAGTTAGGAAACTAACTATATACGAAGTAGAGACGGGCCTTGACGTTGTAGCCGGTTACTTACCTCAGGCTATTTTATACCTTTTGATACGGACTAAAGCAGGATAATAACATACTGTTTACAGTTTACAATAGACTTGGTATTCTTGAAATAAGTCGTAAAGAGTTTTGTTTTAAATTATATTATAATAATAGCAAATGCCCTCGCTTCGCAACGGAGAAAATACCTTAAGCATCTGCATTTTTCTGGATTAACTCATAACTTTTTTATTTATGGACGGATTGTAATGAATCAAACTTTAATTTTTAAGTGACGCTTACTGCAATACATTAGTGAAAATCGTAACAAAATCGTTTAAGCAGATGGACAAATCACACTTAGGTATGACAAATTATTTTGTCCCGTAAACAACGCCATCTGGAATTACCATTTATTATCTGTGATTATCAGAAGAGACTTCTAGAGATGTTTTTTGTTGGCTCTTGAGTTTTTAGATTCCATCCATACTATCTTGAACGTATAGCATTGATTAATTAAGAATGGTATAATGAATAAATGATTTCTCAAAATCGGGTGGTTTTCCTAAGAAAGAAGAGTACAAAATTCACCTACAGTTGTAAAGTATTGTATGAAATTGATTCGTTAGGTTTTCATATAATGAACCTAGGAGACATAAATGTAATTGTTTTTTTTTTATTAAAAAAAAATTGTACCGTATATTTAGTACTTTTTCAGAATTTTGGGCATATTAGTTCCAGAGATAAGGGACGAGGAGTGGTCGATTTCATTTCATCAATAACTTTTAATCATAAAACGTTGAACTTTTTTGATTATAAAGAAAAATATTATATATTTGACTTATCTACTCATAACAATCCTTTCCATTGATAATATTTTCTAGTCATGCAATACTTTTTCCCGTTCTAAATTCGTTCGACTACATAAAATTAATTCTTTACTTAACTGCAAAACTTATGAAATCAGTATCAGTTTAATTACAAAACTTATAGTTTGTCCGCGGTTGAAGTAAATGAGCAAAATCTTACAATCCAATTTATAATATTTTATCTAATAGAATCAATCATCCGTATTGGAGTGGCCTAGAATATTTCTCCCCAATCCCATGCTGACAGAACAGGGTGTCGTAAGAGGCGACAGATGTCAGCCTGCTATTACAGAGATTCGCGTAAGGACTACATTATCAGTATTATTATTAATCCATTAATATTATTACTGATAATATTATATTTTTTGCCTGTCTGGCCATCTTCCTGCCATAGCCAGCTGCCAAACGACTCCTCGCGTTCCGGCTGGGGCCTCGAGAGCCAGTATA
>DWPT01005409.1:0-12253 GCA_018251895.1 Agathymus mariae mariae
CTTTCAGGGAAAACGCTGCTATTAACAATATATCACACGGCTACAACAAGGAGAACCACCGTTATTTGACATCTTTATAGACTTAGTGGAAAAAATATTTCAAATTTAATCCTTTTAAGTTATTGAAACTATGCGATGTGTCACTGTCTGTCGAATTACAGAATTATTAAGTTAATAATTGACGCATCATATTGAGTTAAATGCTACAGCTGCGAGGAAGTGCTTGCAAAATTATAGTATTATACTTCTACTTTGGAACTTTGATATTAGCTTAAAACACACAAATTTCAGACTTCTGGCAGCGCTCGGAAACGCCCCCATAACACTTTACTTGTGTTCTTTTATATATGTAGCTCACATTTCTTACACTAAATAAACAAAATCTAAGTACTTATTAAACTGAGTATCGTTAAACCATATTTTAAGTGACCTAAGACATCTATATAATAGTCTACAATCTCTTGGTTAGTTCTTGATCTATCCTAATAGTGAGTCACACTCTAAAGGTACATGGAACTAATACCTTACGTTTAAGCAAGACATGAGCTGTAATAAATTGTTACTGGTATCTACAATAATTATTGAAGAAGAAAGAATACTAAGGCCACTTGTAAAATAACATTATAATTCAGTACAAAGAGAGGGCGGGATCTTAGGATCATATACTCCCTGCCGTAGAGCAGTAAGCTGTGGCCAGGGTTGGCACGAGCAACTTCCTCTCCAATCGTCCAGGTCTAGAGCCCATAGTGCAGCACCTCTAAACCCAGCCTGTGACGCCGTGGCGACTATCCTAAATACCTCCGCTGGCTTTAAATAGGATGTCCATTGCGATTCATGAACCGCATAAGTACCTTCCGTACTTCTAACTTCCTTCCAGGTCTTCGACACTACATTGCCGCATACCTAGATTTGATTCAAAAAGTAAAGTGCATTTTAAATGTACGAGTATATTATCCACGATGAACTTATAGTTCAAAATTATATATATGTAGCATTACACAATTTTCTTTTTTACTATTATTCATGACATCACGTTTATAAATTAACTCAATATAGTAGGTACAAAACTGGTTTTTTTGCAATAAATTTTAAGCAATTCTATACAATGAAGATGATCCATACCTCATAGTATGCGAGGAAGCCCGGGACCCTGGTGTATTGTCCGGGCGCACCGGGGCCCGCGACCAATGCGTCCACGCCCGTAGCGTGCTCGCTACGTAGCGAGTGCGTGCGTGCATACGCCGGTACGCTCATAACGAGCTGACGTGCGGGCGCTATTCGCGACCAATAACCCAGCAACTTGATCTAAGAAATTAAACAGCAAAATGTTTATGTTGCTAAATATTTGGCTCTCCCTTTGTAATGACCAAATCGATCTCAGTTGTCCGTGGTTGGAAGCAAGAGATAAGACGAAGTTAGAGTTCGCTACATCGCACAATTTGATGCTGACGGTACTCGTGCATGTTAATAATATTCGTGACCTGCCTACCGCAAATGGCTGCCGGTTAATAATTGCAGCAAAAATTAGTTTTAACGTGTTCCGGCTGAAATATTGAAGAGTCGATTACAAAGCAGTCACTAATTCTGTCTCGGCTGACAGTGTGCTGTGACGCACCCGGTGCAGCAGATGGTCATTAGTGGTGTTGAATACTAAGTATCAGGTTATCCGGCTGTCTGTTTGCTGGCTATTAAATAAAACGATGACTAGTTAAGTTTACATAATTCAATTATAAATTTCACTTACGAGGCTATTATCGTATTTATCATTGCTTTCCAACGGCAGTAGATATGACGTTCTTGTGCTCGGAATTCCATAGTAATCGTTGGCAGCTATGGCCATCCAGTCGAGAGTGGCTATCAACACTTCGGCGTCGTAAGCCACCGAAGCCACCTCAGGGTTCGGAGACACAACGGCGGACACCTCTAGGTTGTGGTACCGCAGAGTCTTGGCCAGTTCAGCCAACAAAGCGCTGAAATTATTTCTGTCAGACGTGTCTCTTGTCCTCGTGCACGGTGCCTGAAAATAATTGTTATTATAGCAAAAAACTCAAAATATTTTTGTGAGATGAGACGTTCTGTATTGTAGTCACAGTTTCACGTTTGTCCATCTTAGTGATTTGAGTAGTTGTTTGAAACCAATGTTTAAAAAAGCCACGTCCGTTTGACATTTTTTTAACACAGATATACAAAAAATATTATGGTTTATTTTCTTTTAATTTTTTACCTTCTTATTTAATAATAACAACAACCTTCAGCTGTGCAATAATGAGGTCATGTCGATCAAGTATAGATTTTGTGAACTTTTGTATCACACCTCTGTACGTGCAAGATTTTAAACAAGGTTCACCGCGCAGTAGACCGACTCTCAAACCTATAAGTTATCACTACTGACAGTCACACACAAACACACTTACGTATTTACACACGGGATACTGCCAAGCAATTTGAACGCCGTCAAACTTCCACCGACGTACGAACTTGAGCAGCGAACGAACGAACGTACTCCTACTGTCGGTAGCGGAGGACATGGTACTCCACTTATCTCCCTTCGAGTCTTCCACTCCGCCCACTCCAAGGATCACTTTAATACCTTTCACCTTATACTCCGTGATTTTCCCATAGAAATCTGTAAGACGTAAAATACAGTAGCTATTTCAGCCTGTGTTCCTGTTAAATGGATATTTAAAACTATTCGGTAACATGTATCTGAACTATACTAATGTAATAGACAAATCTCCATTTTATATCATATGAAATGGTCGAAAAGGAAGTAAGACTTTTTAGACAAGAGTTTATAATGTTTTGTTTCCAAAAAGAAGTCAATGTATGTATGCCTTTAATTATTATCTACGTACCGTCTAGACTTGAATATCTATAGATAATATTTGAGATATGCCGAACGGATATAATTATTTTCTCAATATTTCATTGTTGTAATGTGTTGTATTATATTATAAGTCTATACCATTGGCGATGTCCAGTTCTGGGTTTCCAGGCATCACTTTGAACGATGTCTCGTCGAGGTGAGCCCACGCGTAAACAATGTGCGTGCACAGTGTGGGGTCCACTTGATCTGGGCCGAAGCTGCCATTGTTGGGCCTATACGGAATATAAAATATTAAAGTTCTGATGAACTAATAAGGAGGAAGGATTGCGGTGATAGTAATGAGTGAGATATATAAAATAAGAAGATATATAAATATCATTTCTTCGCAGTTATAAGGCAAAGTATTAAAAAAGTAATACTAATTTTGGTTGTAAAATGTTATTGATATTCGATTAAACACAAGTGCAGTGAAAGTGATATGATAATTAAATCTTTTTAAAATAAATGCAAATTTTAATTAATAAATGCTTAGTTTGTCAAATATAAAATCATAAACTAAGATCCCTTAATCATAAATTAAATTTTAATACAAATACAAAATTTCATTAATGTGGACGTCTGGATGTTACATTTAAATGTAATTCAACCTAATGTAAAATGGGACAAGAAAACCGTATACATTTTAATGTAACTAACTTAAACATTTACCTGTAGTAAGCCCAGTTGGTGAAGTAGCACGCCACTATCGGTTTCTCTTTGACCGCCTCACCTCCCTCGCCTCCCTCTCCGCCCTCACCCGCCGTTATTCTTAAGCTGGCTTTGCTCTTACATCTTGATTTTTCAGGTAAATCACAGTGGTTCTGCAACAAATATGTAAATATATGAAATGTTCACACGCAGAACTTCACATTATTTGTGGTTTAAAAATAATAATTTGTGTACATCCAAAACCAAAAAGTTCTAATTAAAATTAAAACATTGAAAACCTATTAAATCGCTTTTAATTGATAACAAAAATATACGACAAAGTTTAAACCATTTGCATCTCGCTAATGGTTGTTGTCATAAGAGTATTTTAATAATATATACATGAATATTAAATATATTTTTAAATTCGCATATGTTTCAGTAGTAAGAATAACAGATTGGTGTTTGAGTAGTAGCATTTCTCGCAATTCGCAATACACGAATTAGGTACACACAAAGGTAGAATTAGGTAGTACAATGAATAAAATTGCAGAAATGGCGGAGACCGATCCGCTTGCGCAGACTTCAAGTGCTGACATCACTACGGAATTAGATCGAACCGAACGAACACCGGCTACGAAAAGAAAACGCTATAGCTCCTCGAGCTCAGAATCTACACATAATTCCTCTTTTGAATCAAGCTCATCGTCGAATGAGTACCGGAAGCGTCTTAAAAAGTACAAGCGTAGAAAACGCCGCCGGCGATCTCATCATAATCGTAAACTAAACAAACTTATTCATGTAGTCAGTGCACTCCAAAACAAAATGGCTGCCAGCCATGGCTTCCGCAACCGAAAAAGCGCTTCGACCAATGATTATTTGAACCCTAACAGAAGCAGCGAGCTTTATGATGATGATTTAAGGTCAGTTAACGATGAAACGATTGATAAGGAACATCCTGTTTAGCAACCAAATTTTAATTTAGATATGCATATGGGTGAACGAACCAGCAATCCCGTGTGCTTCGGAGGATATGCTCCAGCAATTGTAATATTTACTTTTACAACGCTTTGACGAAGCTGATTGGAGCAATGTCTATTATGCAATTATCCAGTATGCAAAAACAGTATCTGCACTCGCTTGAGTTTACTAACATCGAACCCGATGACAAAATAAAGCGGTACGATTGCTCAAAATTTAATACCAATATTGAGAAGGCTTTCGCTAGTTTAACTTATACCTTACTAAAACAACGGGAAACTTCAAAAACGAATTAATAACTTCTTTATCTGGGCACCGCTTAATGACACTGATTTGAATTATGTTAATATTCATACAAAAAATATCGTGAATATTCGAAGGTGGCTTATGATACCGTACAGTTAGTTTGTAGTCACAGAGCTAAACTTGTTCAGCACAGAAGAGAAGATATTTTGGGGGCCGTCAAGTATACCCCTATCATAAAAGCGCACTGTAGAAAATACCACCGTCTTGCTCAGCATTGTTCCAGCCGGATAATTTCAGTGCAACATTAGACAAGGCCGGAGGTGTAAATAAGGTGTTTTGAGCAACAAACCAGGATTAAAACTCTGCTCCCCAGAATGATCCAGGAACTCCCTCTAAAAAGCCCTATTGGTAAAGATACGGACGACCAAACCCCCAAATTAAAAATGGACCACAGCCACAGTCACGGAAGTAAGACAGCAGACAACAGAATCCCAATGATTCCTTTCGAAGACGAGGTGGTAAACAGATAGGTGAACGGGCACAAAATGTCCCGCTGAAAACATCAAAAGCCCAGTCTCCCACATCCCGCCAGGATAGGAGAGATCGTCCTAAGAAGAGGTGTTGACTCTCCGAGTTAACCTTTTCGTGCCAGTCAACTCCGCATGTATCACTGGGAGTTCATGGAGGCACCAGCCTATATCCTAAAAATAATAAACGGTTACCGGATTCCGTTCAATGCGAAGCCACCACTTTACTGGCCAAACTACTTACACTAAACATCACAATCGAAAGAAGCATCTCAAATAATGCAGAAGTACAACAAGGTGTACTCAAGGTGGTAAAATCCTCTGCCAGTTTCATTCAACTATATTCTAGCGGACCAAAAGTGACGGCACATTAAGACCAATCTTCAACCTGAAAAAGCTAAACAAATTTGTCCATACGGGGATATTTAAATTGATAAATGTGCATCATGTACCGGACTTTCTACAGCCTTCCGACTGGCTGTCCAAAATAGATCTACACCAAGCGTCCGTTCATCTGCCTATAGCGGAATGCCATCAACGTTTCGTACCTTTGATTTATGCCGACACTCTATTGGAAAGCTTTTTCGTCCCATTCAAATTGGATTGACCAATACTTGAAAAGTCAAGGTGTTCAGATTCTTTTTTATCTGGACGACTTCCTCTAGCTAAACCAGGACCCAGCCTTACTACGCGAACACGTAAATTGACACTACGCACACTAATATACCTAAGCTGGAAAATAAACTCGGGGAAGTCCATCCACACACCACAAACGACATTACAATTCTTAGGCTTAAAGTGGGATCCCTGGAAAAATCGGAAATTCTTACCAGACCAACTAGTCACCAGGATAGAAACAAGCATCAATCATGCTAGCGTCAAGGAAAACGAGATTGTTAGATCTGCAAACAATCATCGGTAATATGAATTTTGCGAGTTTCGTGATCTTCATCGCCTTCGTCATTGATCACTTCAAATGGAAGCAAACAAAATGCTAAAACTACGAAGATCGAAAACCCTTCCTCTATCCGTGCAAACGTGATCAGACCTAAACTGGTGGCCTCACAACGGATGGCAGCGATATTGGTTGGGGCGCCAAGTTAGACAACCGGCTTAGGTTAGCACCCCATTTCACCACATGGAATCTATGCCAGGTCCTAGTAGAGACAACGACGAGGCTATCACCCCCCAGAACAATGGATATGACGCTGGAAGTTTGGAAATGTGGGGGTTGAACCAATACCTTACAAAATGGTCATTCCAGCAAAAATCATTATGGTCCTCACGATGGCGCAAATCAACGTTGAATACTTACCGTCCAGCCTGGAAAAGGTGGATGGCATGGGCGAAGGAGTATAAAGTCCACATATATAATCCAGATGGTTTCGACATAGCTAGATATCTTGCAGACCTTCATCAGAAAATGGACTTGTCTTGTAGGACCATACAAGTCCACAAATCTGTAGTAGCCACATTCACAAAACTAAACAATCAGGAGGAACTAATTTCGCACAGTCTGGTAAAGCAAGTTCTTAAAGCTATTGCGTTGGCCAAACCCAAACTAACGAAACTCCCCATTTGGAATACAGATGTCTTAGCTCGCTCTCTCGCCAGCAGGGACACTGATAAGGCCAAGCTGTACGACTCGTGTAGATATACTACTACTATGCTCGTGCTCAGGACGACGTGTGTACACGTTAACATTAACATTGTTAAGTATATATTTTGAATGTTATATAGCAGAAGAAAATTCAGATCCAAAACAGATCGCGTCAACAATCGGCTTGGAAACTAATGGCTAACAACGGCAACAAGTCTTTGTGGCCAGTCTACTGGGTCAAACACATGATCAGCCTTCAGAAAAAAGAGATCAATACAAATCTAATAATCTCTTTTTAGTCATAAGGGGTAAACCGAGAGCTGCGAGCCGTGCTATGATAGGGGGATGGATAAATAGTCTTACACGAAGCTGGCATTGAAGCTACAGTAGGAAGCGTCAGATCAGCTGTAGCTTCCAAAAACTGGGTTGAACAGTTCTTAGCAAGGGGTAACTGGAGATCAGTTAATTCTTTCAAAAGATATTACTGCCATGACATCTTGGATGCTGAGTCCAGTTAAAACACTAACCTCAAATTTAGCACCTCGTAATTTTTAAATCATTTTCAAAATTATATCAGTTGTTTGTAAGACCACGTTACAGCTACAAGATTGATTATGCTGTCAAATGTCAGATTTGGTTGCTCATAATTGTATAATTATTACAGAAGTATAATTTCAAATAATTTTTTCCTGTTATGCGATATTATATACTTTATTATTATGAATAAATAAAAGAATATGTATAATTATTATAATTCTTATCCTTCCCCGACCTTGTTTTAATGCAATGAACATTTACTACGAGAATCCTTGCATCCATCAGTCATATTGACTTGTACTAGCACTACCAGGCGATATTAGACATATCTCTCGTATTTAGATCGAATACCGGTACAGTATTGTTTAATAGCCACGTTTTGCCTAAAATTAAAACGTTTAATAAACATCCTTACCTTATTCGACCTAAGTTTTTAATCCACCTGGTGTTAAGAGACGCAATGATATGAAAAATTTAACCATAGTCAAACCTGCCTGTGGTAGCGCGTGGCATTGATGTAGCAAATCTATTGTTAAACGGAGGTAAGTTGCAGAGAACAAGGTATAGATGGCAGTTCGAACCGGAAGTAAGGGGCTAGTACGTACCGGAAACGGAAGCCTCTCTCATAATATTAGGGGTGCGTTCCAATAAGCGATCATAACGACCACGCTCATGAGCATAATTTTTCCCGTTCCACTAGCTTGTGAACGTTCCAATCATAAACCCAAGTGGAACGGATTGTGAAGCGTTTTATGCTTTGCGTTAAAATTACAAATGGCAGATTAGAAATTAAATCGAAAGCTTAAGAGGTTACGTTGTAATTTGTAAACATCAATCCATCAACTTTAAGAGTTATTGATTAATTTGCTTTATACTGAAAGAAAATACTATTTTTTTTTATACCTTTGACTTCAATAAAGTGATTTATACGATAAATATAATCAAAATGTCTGTTATGGAGATAATTGGATATTTGTCAGTGCATCGTAATAATACTCCGGAATCTACTTCATCTAGTTCAGATGGAGAATGGAACGCAGTTTTACAAAATCGTGGAAAGCGAAAACTTAGACCACGTATTATTGATTACGAGACTGTCATTAATCGTTACTTAAATGAAGAATTCAAAAGTCAAACTTGAAATGAAAGTTAATTATACTGTTTTTCTTTTATATATTACAATGTGTGAATTTAAAATATCATTTTCCCATTCATACAACTTTTCAGTCGCCATTTATAAACTTTATAAATTTCGCCAAATTTCTCAACGCCCACTTCGACCCGGCTCTAGACATGGGTCGTTGAGAGCTCGGCGTGAGCGGAAATAATGACGCCATTAATTACGTTTTCATGGCGACCACAACGACCGCGATCGTCTCGTTGAACGGTTTGTGGTTTGTGGTGTACACTTTGGGCGTTCTGAGCGTTAAGTGGAACGCACGCTAGGTCGACTCGTTATTCGACCTAATATTATGAATACAGTATGTTTAATAAACGTACGAATTTCAGGTAAAACTTAGCTTTTATTGAGGATGGACTTTGATAAAACAAACGTAGCATCATTTGCTTATCATTAATATGTCAGTCGCACATAATCTCTCGATGATAAATAATCTGTTATCAATGAATTACTGTAAAGACAAGATATTTCAACTTTTTTTATTACAACGGAGATATAATATGATAAGACAACATCTGTCCCATAAAGCGACAGTTATCTCATCCATTTTTATAACTTTCGACGATTGTGTTAGTTATAATGCTACTTAAATATGTATATTGGACTTTAAACATACCACTTATTAAGGAACAGGATTAGATATGATATAGGAAACGTATTAGTTCAGGTGTTAGTGGCTCTACCTGCCGAAGCGAAGGGTATCCGGTTCGATTCCCAGCCGGGGCAGACGTATATGTGACAGATAAATATTCGTTCTCGGGTCGTGGGCATTTGTGACGTTATGTTTGCGTGCGTCCATGCTACATACAAACAACTCACACCCCAAAACCACACCATTTTTTGCAAAGATGAAACGTCACAAAAACTTTATACCATGGCATTCTGAAAGTATGAAAATGTTATCTATACTAAAATAAAACGGTATTTAAACAAAATCTGGAGATTATCTTTACAAAGTTATAGCAGTAAAAGTTTTAAAATGTTACTTAAGCTGATTGATGGACATTTATTGTAAGAACTTAAAAAATATATTTGGTATTAGATAACGCCATTATACCTTATTCGATTGCTGGCGTCGCATAAGGTACGTTTACATATCGTACACACAAACATAATTATTTATTACCTTATTCCAGTAAAGCGACAAGGGGCACATAAGTTGTATATATTCTCCATTGATACACAGGTAGTACTTTCTGCAATCCGAGTCATCTTCTCTGAACATGTTGCCTGAACATGATTTGCCTTCCAATGATGAGCCCTAAAATATAAATTGATAAATAAAAAATATAAAAGTTCGGCAGTAAAATACATTACATAATACATACTGTATTATGTATATTGTCTTACGGCAGTATCAGTGTCGGTGTCATCTAGGACATCGGTCGGTTTGTTGTCGGGTTCTTGGTCTTGCGGAGAATTATTTTCGTCTTCTGGAGTTACTGATGGACTTTGAACTGTAAAAAACATAATGGCTCAATAGAAATCGATAGTAATGCATGTATTAACAATAGTTACAATATTACTTTTTAAAAACAGCCGGATAACACTATTTAATGATAACAATCGTATGAAAAGAAAAGAAAATATTCGGTATTCAACAAGCTTTGCTCTCGCAACTTTCAATAGATTTGAATCAATTCGATTTGGCTGTATATGTCAAGTGTAAAACAATAGGTGTGAAAATAATAGTCAACAGATTTCTTACTTTCCACAAGCGAACAGGGCGGCGGCGCTTCACTTCCACGCAGGATGTGATTGATATTGTTCAACAGCGGATACATCCCGCAGCCGCAGCGCTGTCCGTTGAAGTCGTCGAGGTCGAGCGCCCAGGCCATAGCCCCGCCCAGTTCGTGCGCGCGTACGTACTCGGCCTTGTGGCGCGCCATGAAGTCGTCGTCGAATGACACCCACTGGTCATCGCGCGTTGCGTACGGCCCCATGCGTCCGCCCGCGTCGCGGTACACCCGCCAGCCTTGCGATCTGATGCGCTCGCAGATCTGTTGCCGTCAATAAATAATTACACAGTATAGTATACAACGATACGTCGATATATATGGCATGAAGAAAGCCTAAGAATGTCGAGAGCCTTAATTAAGTTTAATGATAGTAAAAAACCACCGTTAGTGGCAGAATTTCTTTTAAAATCAGTTATTTATGACCCAAGTACGACTAAATGGAGGTGGTGACGGTACTCCCGCTCAGACATCTCCAATGTCGATGTATACATACAAAAAGGATTGACAAAAAATTTGTTATGTATTACCTCATAAAAAGCGAGGAACCCTCGCGCTCTGGTTTCATCGCCGGCTTCTCCGCCAGCGTACGCGGGCGCTCCCACTCCGGTGCCGGCGTTTTCCATTAACGAGAACGACTGGCCGTAGAACGGCACGCCCATTATCAGCTTATGTCGGGGAGCTCCCTTGTTGATCCAGTAGTTAACGCTGTAGTTCTGCAATGACGTCATCAATATTATTTAAATATATGATTTTGATGGGATTTCTCGGTTTTGATTGGTACTTGATTATAAACTGTAATTTCAAACTTATTTGGATCAAAAAATTATATTCTATTACGTTCGTGTCGAGGACAAGTGATGAATGCATAAAAAATGTATAACTGCGTGTGTTTTACACTAAATAACTTATTAATAGTAACATTATTGAAGCTGTTTCCGATTTAAGGTACGCACTATCTGCATGGGGGTAATATAGACACTCATCTCCCATTAGGGAATAATTCCAATGAATTCCGATCAAATTGGATATCATTCTCAACTCGATTTTGTGAAATATAACTTAACAGGTGAAACTAAGAATCCTTAGGTATTAACTGCTTCACCATCATACCAACGAAATTTTTAGGAAGGTACTCACCACATTCAGTGTCGTGTCGTCGTCCATGTCCTGGGCGTACATTGGGGCAACATGTCCGGTCTTCTTGTCCCACTGGCCGTGGTAGTCGTATGTCATTAAAGAAATCCAATTGAGATTCTCGGAGAGGACCGGCACGTCATAAGCTAAAAACAAATATTATTGTAACGCTTTTTAACTACTCAAGTTATAAGGAATCAATATAAGTACTCATAATGAATTAAGTTTGATGTGAAGAGAAGGAGGGAGAGAGAGAGAACAAGGTTATGGAAAGTGTGTTGGTGGAATTGCCAACACATGCAATATTGTTCCAAAAGTGGTAGTCGTCAAAATAATTTAATATATCACAGATATATAAATACAAGATTGACTATGACACAGTCAATAAAGATAGATTTTACACATTACCCAGATCAATAACCCGTTTGCTCCCAGACACGGCGGCCGATAGAAGAAGGCCGCGGGGAGCGAATGCTGCGCGTAATTCCTTCACGAGATCTGCGAATCCTTGTTTATCTGAGGTTGGTCCCTTTTCGCATTCGACCTGAAATCAATTTGACGTCCACTTAAAGCAGTAACTTCGGAGTAAAACTCTTGTAAAATATCTTATAAATATATGTAGAAAAATAAATAGCACAGACACGAGTACAACAAGTGAGGACAGATTGTATAATAACAAGTCCGACTATACACCTTTCCGATACTTGTTGTATTGTATAGTACAGCCTTGGCCAAAAGTATTAGGCACCCCCAATAAAGTTACTGCACATCTGTGATAGGTGAACAACGAGTAAT